>JAWWES010000021.1:17271050-17358076 GCA_035583135.1 Lophotriccus pileatus | reverse complement strand
CGCAGCCCCAGAGTGAGTGTGTCTTTAGGAAAAAAGAAGTTGAAACAGGAACACCACCACCCCCAAAAAAAAACAACAAAACAAACCAAACAACCAAAAACAAAACAAAACCCAAACAAACCACCCCCCCCCCGAATAAATAAATTATTAAAAAGAAAATAAAGAATAATATTAAAGAGAAACAGAAGAAAAAAAGAACTAAAAAAAAAAATAAAAGTGAAAGGAGGGGGAAAAAAAAGAGTAAAAAGTGGTTCAGTTTCTCCCGCCCCGCTCTCAGAAAGACCTTTACAGTAAACTATTTTCTTGGGTGAGGGTTTTCCCCCCATCTCGTTTTAGCCTCTGGATCCCTCTTGGTAAATCACTGTAATGAGGTTTCCACCCCCACCTCCCCCACCCCCGTCTGCCCTTTCCGAGGAATACTGGCACGACCTCGCTGGAGGATGATGGTTTGACTTGCTTTGACCACGATCCCTGTGACAGCGACACCGGGGCGCTTAAAAACGGTATAAAATCGGAATAAAAAATCAGATCGAAGTTGGAGCACCCGGAAAACTGTCAGACAAAACACGCTGTAGCCAGAATGGGCTTTTCCTTTATGAGACGCTACAAATTGCTGCTATGGACACTTTGGAGACCTTTGAAATCCCTTCATTAGTTATTTGATGCATTTGACATCCGAGCTCATTGTACCCCCGAGGCGTCCAAAACCCTGGAAATCAAGTTTTATTAACCTAATAAAACACACGCACACAAAATTCGGGGGAAAATTCAAGAATCAAGCAAGTCTAAATAAATGCTCTGACGAGTTTGTTGGAGGCTTTTCAAGGCTGTATTAAACGGGGAGGAAACAAACTATTTACTTGTCAGAATAGGATTTTTTTAAGGCGATTAGTTTTTTACAGGGATTGCTTTATAAAAGAAATGGAGCGTTCATTTACACTTCTAACTGACAGGCTGTCTTCGTTTCCATCCTTACGCTCTATTTTCCCTACATTATGCAATAACTCCGTCATTTTTAGGAACAAAGGGCAAATATAACCAGAAACATCGCAGCAGCAGCGTGCATTTTCTGCCCACTACCAGAGCGGTCTGCATGGAATATATTTTATTCCCAGCCAAAACTAACGATCTTAACGTCCTACATGATGGGAAAGGGCACATTTACAGTGTGGTCATTGTACACCGGCGTGTGGAGGTTTTTCTGTGCCATAGAACATCACCTGGGAGGAGGTCCCGGCGCCTCTTCCCAGTCTTTGCGGGCAGCATCCATCCCTCCTCCCGCAGCATCAGGGAGAAGGGATCCAGAGGTTTTTCCGCGCTCTTCTTTTCCGTAAAAGAATAATAAGAAAATAATAATAGCAATAAAAAAATAATCACCTTTGCGATCGCTTTGACCCGAGAAATCTAAACAAGCTCCAAGCTCTGCCAAACGCAGCTCAAATTCAGCTGCAGGCGCGGTGCTTTTAATGCCCGGGGCACACGTTTTTTGCTTAAAACAGCGTGTGGCGTGAGAAAAACACCTTTTTTATTATTATTATTATTTCCTATCAGATCCCTTCTAAATCTCTTGTTTCCACCAAAAAGCCCCATTCGGGCTGTGTTCTCGGGCCACCGATAACCGGGGCTGTTCGCACCGTAATTGAGGCACAAGTGCCATAAAGGCAGTAGCCATTAGCAATTGGTAAATAAGTGTGCGGACTGTAAAGTTAAGTGTTGGATCCTTTAGATAAGGGCTTATCTGGCCAGCCATTAAACCCACACTTGCCTCTTTAGCATGTGGAGAGGCTGGGGGTGTCCACTCCTATGGGAAAATATTTACCTAGTCCCTTTCACAACAGGAGGATTTAATCCTGGCTTGATTTGCCGGCAGAAACCCCATTCTTGTTTTTGTTTGGCGGGTTGTAATGCTGTGGATTAAAATCCTTAAAAAGCTTGCTGTTTGCCCACAAAACAAAGAGAAGATAATCTGGGTGCAGTGACAGAGGTCTTAATAATATGAGGTGTTTTCTGTCATCCCGTTTTGGTAAAGTTCATCCTTTCATCACATACACAGGCTGATGATAAAAGCAAGTTTTATATATATTCCAGAGTAAGAAAATGAGGAAAATAGGAGCCAATCCTGCCAGCTGTCACTGGGGCTGGAGCATCCTGGATCTGTGTGGTCCAGCTAAATTAAAAGTAAAGTCAGCAATAAGTCTCCTCCGGATCGGAGTGTCACCGGGATCAGGCCCTGGAGATGTTCACAGCAAGGAAGCAGCTGGGGAGAATCTCTGAACCGAGTACACTGTTTGTCTGATCCATGTTTTTAGGTTGGATAATTGCATGGATTAAGTAGAATTAACAAGATTTGGGTACTGATCCTGTACCCTTAGTCTTCCTCCTCAGCAGAGTTTTATCTACTTAAGGATGCTCATAAGGCGTGGACTGCAGGGTACTGGAGACCACAAATACCAGATGCAACAACATCAGCAAAAACTAGTCCAGGAGGTAACTAGAAAGGTGTTCTGCTATTTTATCCAGTTCTTTTATAATTTTTAAGTTTAATAGGAAAACTAGCAATTTGTTTTCATTTTTATAGATGAGGCATTAAGGGGGAAAAAAGAGCTTTATCCAAGGCACAACTTCAGTGGCAAAGTGCAGGATTGAAACACAGTTTTCTTTCTATCCCAGCCTGGTGTGTTTAGACCAAAGCCACGTTGACTTGCAGGTAAGACTCTTTCTGGTTCTTATGGAAGTTGATAGCATTTTTGCACTGCTTTCAAAGAAAAGGCTGAGCAGGCTGGTAAATGATCACTTGCTATTGATCCTTTCTGAACAGCTCTCTGTGTTTTGTTTTTATTCAACATAAGCAAATCTCCCAGCCCCATCTGGGGCCTGGCATTCAAAGGGGGGGTATTGCAGAAAAAAATGGGAGCTTTGGTATGCTTTGGTCCAGTAGGAAGCAAAATAATCAGTCATACAAGCAGCATTTTCAAACAGGGACCGCTGCAATCTGAACCCCTTCTCTCAACTGAAGCTGTACATTTTTAGAAGGCTACACTTTTTGATCTGTCTATAAAATATGACAATTTTGCTGGCAGCAGAACGCATGAAAGTATCAGACCGAATTATTCATGTGAAAGCCAAGTCCTAACTTTCCATGACACAGCACACACAAAATTCAGGGCTTAGACAGGAGTAGAAATCTTACACGCTTTAACTTAATCCCGGCACAATGGAGCCAGATTAAGAGAGAACGTTTTTCTCAGCAGCTGTCAGCTTTGAGGACAAGGCTGTGGATATCCTCTCACTGTCTTATCCCCTCGATGAAACTAAAATCCAGAGCCCCAGAAATTGCCACTGAGTTAAGCGAGAAGAGATGAAATCTCTTGCTAAAACAACGATATTCCCTTACAGTTGTTTTTGGCCAGTTACTGTCCTGTGTTTGCAGTCTCTCTGGCTACAGAGTTGCTCATTTGGGTGCAGGAATCTCATTAACTTCATCGGCAAAGCCATGTCAGACAAGGTTTGCAGCATCAGGGCATCCTCCTACCACACATGGCAGTGAGATTTGAGGGCACCAAGGGATTTTTTTAGGTCAAACCTTCAAAGGTGTCCTCTGAGAGCTGTGGAAAATTACATGCCCAAAGGAGGTGGACTCTGTGTGGGTCCGCTCCCCCTGTGCCACGTTTGCAGGTTGTTGATGTGCATTTAGCTGTGCCTCCCATGGGGTCCCATCTGTTATCTGCCCATGTTTATTTAACACACTCATTGCTGTAAGATGAATGATTGACTGCTAAAATTTGACTAAAATAGGGGTTTCTTGCCCCAAATGTCATTCCTGAGGGCCTCTGACAGCTGCCTTCTGGGATCTCGTAAAAGCCACCCCCTTCTGGCCCTCTCCTGCATTTGGTCTTGGCAAACGTGTTAAAAAAGAAACGAATGTGCCAATAAGTAGTTTATTGCTCTCCCTCATTTGGGATCCACAATGACCCTGAGTACCCCCTGCCTTGTAATCCCATTAGGTGGTGTTAGCCCTCAGCCTCCCACGGAAAGCTTTATTTCATATATTTCTGTGCTTTCCAGAAAAAAAAGAAAAAAGTGCCGAGGTGAAACATCAATTTTCCTGCCACTCAGTATTTCAGGCTGACTCGCTGAGTGCAACTCAAGCCAGCTGCAATTCCAAAGGCTCCAGATAATTTTATGCTTTTCACCCTTTCTTTTCACCCTGAGTGATAACAAAAATTGCTCAAAACTAAAACAAAACTGAAGTTTTAAAACTCCAGAGGGCTTTCTAAGCAACCGAAGGAACGGGCAGGGAGAAGAAATGAGCAGAGATTGTGCTTCCCATAAACGCCCTTCTTCTAATTAACCTGAATCCAAGAGCAACTGACCCTTTTATAATGATTATTAGGACAAATTTCAAGGCTGATCTCTTCCTTTTCTCCAGCTGCAGGAGGTTTCTGACCCGGGGATAGGGTTGGAGCAGCAGAGGCTCCACTCCACCTGTCCCGCCGAGCGCATCCCGATGGGATGTAGCCTCTGCACGCTCGGCTGCACCGCTCCGAGCAGAACCCTCTAGTGGACTCTGCGAGCATTTTCTTTTGGAAAAAAAAAACCAAAACAGGGAAAAGAGCTTTATATGCAACTTCCATCTTCACCAAGTGTATTTGCTGGGAAGTTTTATGACACCCTCCTTGCTGTCTTGGAGGAATATCCTCATTATCTCAATATCTTGCCCACTGACAAGGCTCTGGCCAGACATTTTGTAAATGAATTTTAAAAAAAATACAGCACAAGAAAGAAGCTTTAACACCTTTTTCCCTCCTGGGAAGAAAGCTGAATGTATCTTTCTCATTTTCCAGGCATGAAAGGGCAGCGAGAATTCCAGCCTAAAGCAAAGGACTAAAGGAGAGTTAATATATTTTGGTTATATTTTATAACTGTATGGATCTGATTAAAAGTAATCTTCCTAAAATAATTCCCAGGCTGAGCACTTATTTTGTGGGGGAATATATACAATGGTCAAACAGTCTTGTGAACAAAACGAGCTCCATTATTCAAGGGTATGAAATTTGAACAATGGATGAAAAAAAAAGATGAAAAAAACATTTCCAATTTGCTCTTTACCATCCTCACCCTGACTTTTAAGCCAGTCACAGTTACCATAAAAAAGTATATAAAGTTATGAAAACTCTGCCCAGATTTAAAGCAATGATAGTGGCAGCATTTAGTTATAAAAAGGAAATCCAGCACTGAGAGAAAAGTTTGTATTATGTCTTAAAATTTCAAACAACTGCTATTTTATTCAGAATAGGCTCAGATTTTACTTCCTTCTAAATAGTGTAAACTATACATTTGTGAAATGTAGGGCAGAACAGTCCCCCAGCTGAGTATTTAATAATGTACAGTGGGGAGAAGGAGAGAGGAAAACAGTGATAACTTATATCCAGATTTAAAAAAACCCCACAAACTACTGTCATCACTTTTTCACTGTATCCCAGCCAGACAAAAGCTGTAAATTCCCCATCTCTTGGCTGTATCAGGAAGCTCAGCTCCAGAGCCAGCCCAAAGTGGTCACAGCTCGAGAAAAGGTCACTGTCCCGGATTGCTCTGGGTCAGAAAGACGCAGGAAGATTTAGATCAGATTCAGATACTGATTTGATTTTCCAGGGACTTTGCAAGTACCAAGATCAGCCAAGTGTCCATGTGTTAGGCTGTGCTTTTTTAGATCTCCCTCCCCCCCTTTTATTTGCCTTTTAATGTCAGATTTGTGCTCAGCAAACACCCCCAGGTGTGAACAGGCACACTCTGTCCATGGTACCATCCCAGAACATCAAACAGCCTTTCCTGTGCCAGCACACAGCCTCAGTTCCACCTCCCAGCCCACACTGGGCACCAAATTCACCTTTACTGGACACATGTGGGAGGTGTCCCCCCAAGAGGCAGCGTGGAACGATGGCCAAGAGCTGATAACCCAACTCTCCAACCGTCTCTTTGACTTGCTGAGCTGAGAAAGGGAGGAAGCATGGAATCATAGAATCATTTATTCTGGAAAAGTCCTCTAAGACTGTTGAGTTCAACCTTCCCCCAGCACTGCCAAAGCCGCCCTTAATCCATGTTCCCAAGTGCCACATCTACATGGCTTTTAAATCCCTCCAGGGATGGGGACTCCACCACTGCCCTGGGCAGCCTGTGACAACACTTGATAACCCTTTCTGTGGAGAATTTTTTCCTAATATCCAACCTAAACCTCAGCTGGCACAGCTTGAGGCCATTTCCTCTCATCCTGTCCCTTGTTCCCTGGGAGCAGAGTCCGACTCCCACCTGCCCCCCACCCCTCCTGTCAGGGAGGTGGAGAGAGTGAGAAGGTCCCCCCTGAGCCTCCTTTTCTCCAGGCTGAGCCCCCCAGCTCCCTCAGCTGCTCCTGGTGCTCCAGACCCTTCCCCAGCTCTGCTGCCCTTCAGAGGCAGCTCCCCCTCTTTCCCAGCCCCTCACTGCTGCCTGGCAGCTCTGGCTTTAGGGATGTTCTCAGAACAGTTGGATGCACCAAGCCTGGAAGTTGCAGGACAGCAGTAGCAGAAACCATTGCATTACAACCACATCACCTCATGTTTGCAAAAGTCTCAGTCCACAGCAGCTCTCCTTCTGCAGCCTTTTTGCACTAAACATTCACATTAATTTTATGCTTTGTTTGTTTAATTGTAGGAGGATAAAACCAACACACTTCCCCATTATCAGAGGAGAGGGAACAGTGGCAGGAAATTAGGTCAGTGAAATTGCCCTGCTGTGAGGAGAAGGGGTTTTGTTCCTTACGAAATTTCCACTGGAGAAAACAAGTATCCCAAGCAGCAGAGCTGCCTCCTTTGTTTCATCTCAGGCCCCCTTCCCAGCTCTTTGCCATGGATCCAATTACCCTTCCCTGGGAACAAGCTGTGTCTCTAAATTAAATCAAATGGTTTATTTGTCTGGGGCAGTTTGGCCGAGAGACACTGTGGGGTTTTCAGGGAATCTGATGCCATCTGAAAGGATGTCTTTCCCTTTGTCACCCCTCAGCAGGAAAAGAAGAGCCATGGGTGCCTCTGTCAGACTGGCATCCCTATTTTGGAGCCTTTTTTTACCTTCAAGGGAAGTGCTCTCATCCAGGATGGGTCTTCTTTTCTTTATTGGTGCTTTTTTCCTGTCTCAATTCCCAGAATTTTTGAAATTGTGTTTTTCCATGCTGGAGACATTCAGATCTTCAGGTGTGCCAAAACATCTTCTTCCCAAAGTTTGATTTCTTCTAAGCCTCTCAAAACAGAATCCTGTGAATTCACCTGCATTTTTTTTTTCCAAACTGAACAGAGGGATGGAGTTTTCTCTCCCCTTAAAATTGAAATAAGGTCCTCAGTGTCTGTCCAGACTTTCTCCTGCAAGGCCACTTGACTGGGGAAATGCCCCAAGACCACATCAGAACATTGTTTTGGAACTTAAAATCTTCCACCTTTTTCTTTGTGTGCTCCATTTTTGATGGGACTTCATCCATAAAGGTCTTTGGAACTCAGCTGAAGGAGTTGTCTCCCTGTGTGTAGTCTAGAATGGGCTTTATTATGCATATACATTAAAATAATAAAAATATATATTTGTTCTTGGAGGCACAGAAAAGAGCCCACCAGACCTTCCTAAGAAGAATTCATTAAAGAATGAGATGCAAGGAAATAATGCAGGTTTCTGGGAATGTGTTACCAGACATAAGGAATTATTTATGTCACCAAACAAGCAATCATACATGGAGACCTGCAAAAGAATTCCTATTTTTAAACATTGCAGTGTTTTCCATGAAAAAAAAGACACCATGTCAGACAGAGAGAGTAGATCAAGACAGCAACTTCCCAGCAAATCCAGAACCATCCCAAAGGCCAACAGATAAATCTGAACAGGACAGAGACCTACAGCCAAAAAGGAGGCACTGAGGGGGCAATTGCTGTCCTGGGCAGGAGGGAAAATGTTAGAGGACATAACATCCAGTTTTGCATTATTTCAGGGATTTTCCTCATCCCTAATCCAGCCTCCTTCAGACTGGCAGCAATGGTCCTTCAGTGGGATCCCCTTCCCACGATGGAGCAACAGCTCCACACACGATCCATTGTGCTGCTGTAAACACGGAGCGATGGAGAATTAGAGACACATTTTGGGAACGGGCTTCTGCTTCTGTGGGAGGTTAATTAGTGGTTTGTTAGTATGTTAAGTGCTCTGCACACTGACCTCAGGCTGGGTGCCTCTAATGAACAAAAGCAGCTCTCCAGCAACAGGTAACCACGGGTTTCTCTGGGACTATAACTGAGCTAACGAGCACGGGGGTACCGAGTCTCCCATCTGGCCAAGAAGTGAGAATATCCTTCTAAGAAATTCACCCTCTCCACTCCCTAAGGAAGGAGGTTATTAGAACGATCTCGAGGCTAATAAAACCTGAAGTCTGGGACAGTTTGAAACCTTCCTTTTTTCTTTACACTAAACTCCCCCAAAGCTGAAGTGGCTTGTTGGACCATGGGCTCAAAACTGTCAATTTTGTTTCTATGGTAAAGTTCATAAAGAATTCACCTTTTGTAGGAAACCCCATTTTGATCAGGAAATGTATTTTTGCCAATGCTAAGTCCAGCTAGACAGGCTCTTGTCAGGAAGTAGGATAGGGCCAGGCTGAAAATCCAAGACTTTTTCCCTTTCCTGTTAGGATGTCCTTGCATTGACAGGTTATAAAGCTGAAACATGCTCTGAAAAAAACCCTGAAAAACCAACAACAACGCACAGAGATGGCTCTTGGGTGACCCAGTGGCCTGGCTCCTATTTTTTTCCATGGGATTTGGGAAGAATTGCAAAGGCTTGCAGCCTTTGCGAAAGAACTGCTGTAAGTCGCAAGCAATGCTGACTGTGTTGGCTGCCAGGAGTTTCGAGATGATCCCTGGAAACACATTTGGTTTTAATCAGGCCCCTGCACTGTGGAACATCCTGTTTGTCTACACTTATTATTACTGACAAATTATCCTCCTCCAAATCTCAGGGAGCATTCACTTTATCCTCACATTAAACCTGATTGGAAACAGTAGGTTTAATTGGACTCAGCATGAGGCCCAGTCGTAAACTGCACCAGTTCCTTGTTTTATTGTGGCATTCACTAGATGTGTGAAAATACTATATTTCATATACAGAACCCAATTTGCTACTGCAGGGGCTGCTACAGACAATGCACAGATGCCCTGTGCTGCATGAGCAACCTCGGCCCACTCTCGGCTTTTCCCACCCAGGGGCTGGGAAAAGTTGGCCATTCCCAGCAATCTGTGGATGCAGCATGTCATTCCAGATCCACCCCAAACACATGAGAGTTGTCTTCGTCACTAAGTGAGCCCCACAGCTTTTAGGACTGTAAGAATCTAACCTGCTAGAGCTGAGACTTGGAATTTGAGAGGGATGGAGAGGGTGGTGTGGGGTGTGGATTGCCCTCACTGGTTTTGCTGAGAATCTTGAGCATCTTCTTTTTCCCCTCGTCAGCTCTAGATTCTTTTCTAGGAAAAGCCTGGGAAACCTGAGGGGTTAAAGGTGTAAAAATTCAGTTTAATGCATTTGGAGCTTGTGGGGATGATTGATGGTGTGGGAGAAGAGCTGAAACCCTCATGTCTGCCAGAGCCCACCATGGCAGGACCGGCAGTGACTGATGGTTAAAAATGCTTGGAGGTCTTTCCAACATTTCTGATTTTCCCTTGCTGGGACTGACCCTCCAGCAGTTGTGACTCATCCAAATGTGCATTACAGGGAAGGCCAGGTGTTCCCAAATCAGTGAGAAAGTCCAGTGAGGTGTCCTGTAGTGGCAATCTTGGGTGGGAGCCGAGAAAGTGAGCTTGTGTCCCACGTCACCGAGAGCTCCTGGCACAAGCTGAGCTATTAAGCAACCTCTTTCCAAAGTCCTGGGTGTGGAAAAGCATGAGACAGCATGATGTGTCTGGGTGCCAGAGGGAGAGGGAAAAACAAACCAGCAGAAGGCGGAGAACCCAACCTGTTTGCTGTTCATGTTTACACAATCTGGGATTATTCACTTGGCTCAGAAGGTTGTGATCTGCTGAAATTAAGCTTTTCATGACAGGATGGTCTCTCTGAAGTGGGTAAAAGAGTACCATTCAAGGGATTATCTTGGGTTAGATATTATTTTACATTGAATTTAGATAGTATTTGCATGTGCCATGACTGTAAATACCTTCACGGAATCACAGAGTATTCTGAGCTGGAAGGGACCCACAGGGATCATCATTCAAACTCTTTAGTGAATGGGTCACACAAGAATCAAAACCACAGCCTTGGTGATATTAGCACCATGCTCTCACCAGCTGAGCTCATCTCAGAATTTCTTATTCTGGAAGAAAACCTAGATGGCATTTCCCAGTTTGTGAGAAGTTTCTCACTGTTTTTTGCAAAAAACCATCTCTTTAAAATGATAAAAACATCACACAGGTTGTTGACTAAGGTTCCTTACCAGCAAAATGAGCTCACAAAAAAACCTCCAAACTACAAATGGCAAAAAGGAATTGCAAAGGTAAATTAATACCTGAAAGATGGAGACTTGTCTCAAACCAGGCTAGAGCACAGCTTTCAAATGTCTCTTCAAATTTGTCTTTGACAAAATCTGTGCCTCATGCTGTCTGACAAACAGCACCACTCTAATACTTCTTCCAGTGACACAAAATCTTCAGCTATCAGTCAGCTCTGCACTTTAGATTGCAGCTTAATCAGCTTCTGCTTGCTTTTTCTGAGATTGTATTGCTACTTTTAGGGGAACTTTTAAAGAGGTCCCAGAAGAAGGGTTTCTTCTTTCTGGCTGTGATGTTGGGCATGCTCAGCCCATCCAAAAGCAATGTCCATCTGCTCTGCTGTTGAATATCAGCCCTGTTAAAGGTAGAAACAGGTGTGTCTTCCAGGGCTAGAAAATCTCAATGTTTTTTGGAGACATCATGGACATAACTCTGGAGCTGGTCGCTGCTGTCCCTCAGGCCTTCTTTTAGTGCAGGAAGATGTGCAACCAGGGTGATACCCCACACATCCAACATACAGCCTTCCCCCCCACCCTCTGTTTATCATAACTTGGAGTAGGAATTCTCTTGTGCCACTTTTGGGTGCTGTCTTCTTTGTGCACCTTATTTTCTTTGTCCTAATTGCTGAAGGACCTGACTTGTACTCCTTTGGGGCATTTTTTCAGCAGGCAAATCTACAAGAGAGTTACCAACGCACGTCGCAGAGTCAAGGCACCCAGCTCTCGTTGAAAGTTCCTTCTATCTTGCTCCAAGCAACATGTTTCCTCTATGATATTTTGAAAGAAAACACTCTGCAGTGGTTAGGGGAGATGTGGAGCTTCTTACCAGATGGAGGTGGCCTGACAGCTTGTAAAAAGCCCTTTGCAAACATTTAGCAGTAACAGACAACTGACCTCAATTACTGCAGCCTTTCATTTCTCCATCTGGGGAGGGCACTCGCGGCTCTGGGGTGATAAACAGGCTGGAAGGCACAGGGAAACAGCCCGTGTCAACCCACAGTGCTTCGGAAAACGCATCCCACAAAACAAGCCCTTTCTCATGCTGTGTTTTTCCCCCCCCCTCAGTTCAGCTTTGGTGCTGAACTTTCCATTTTCAACTGACCAACATAAATTAAAGCCAAACATTGGCATAGAGAGGAAAGATGGAGAAAGTTGACCATTTCCCTCAGGAGGTCAGCCACAAATTCCTGCTGTTGTCTGAGAAATGATGAGCTACTCTTTGGAGACATGACTTAGATCATTTGGTGTCACAGGGAAACTTTTCAGGCGTTTCAACAAGGGGTGAAATATGTCATCTTTTTCCCCCTCCCCTATTTTAACAAATATACTTTTAGACTATGTGTGTTCCTTTTTCTTAATTTTTTTTTTTCTTTTAACATAGTCTTGTATACAAAAAGCCAGTTGTGCACGGTGCTATTTCCTTTGGGCAGTCTTACAAGAAATGTTCCCAGCTCCCTTCGTGCCACTACAAATATCTCTTTACCTCGGAGAAAAGGGCACATCACTCACTTTGCAGGTCTAAACTAATTTGACTGCTCGGAGCTCTGAGAGCTCTGGGTGACAAAGTACGTCAAGGAAAATATGTCATCCCCCCCCTTCATCATTACTCTCACTTTAACTATTCATAAATATAGGATATAAATCTATTTACTCCAAAAGGAGCCATGGGAGACAAGTTAACTGGCGATCACCTACCCTGCTGAGTTTGGAGACACATTCCCAATCAAATGGAAACTCAAATTGCCAAGGATGGAGGGTTTAGAAGATCTTGTAGGTGACATTTCCAGACAGAAGGAAAACAAGCTCTCAATTGCACCTCAAATGATAAATAAGGAGGAATGGTTTCAGGCCTTCAGCAGTGGCTTTTCTGGTTTTCACATTTACGGCGGCTCCTTCCTGACTGACTTAACAGATGCAGCCCCTGTTTAACAGGGATGAGTAAAATGCTTCAAGACACCATAAATGTTCATCAAAAACTCACACGAAGCCTCAGCTGAGCTTTCTGCTGAGGTTCCTGAAGCTGACTCTTTAAATTCCTCCTCATCGTGTAATAGCTCTGGCCCCACTTGCATCCCTGGATTTCAGCCAGGGAAAGAAGTCAGAGAAATTTCTTCAGCTGGGATATTTATTGCATTTGCTGTTCTAGGAAGTATTTGTGACTTGTTCAAAGTTCAAAACATCACCTCAAATCTTGCAGACTGACCTATGAACCTGCTGGAGATTCGTTTCCGAGGGTGTAAAATCCAGGTTTGAAGCTTTTACAGTTATTTGGGGGAGGGAAGAAGGGCATAAATAAGTGCTTTTACCACTAATTCTATTTTTTTACAAATGCCTAAAAGCAAATAATTTCTCCAGGATATTGATGTTATGCTAGATTTTTGCTAAATTAAATGAAATATTTTTTTAACTGTCTTTTGTAATTCCAGCAGGCTTCCATTTGACACAAGGGATCTGGAGGCCAGTTGGGATCACCCTATTTTTTTATCTGTTGGTGAATTGTAGGAAATCCCACTGGCTTAAATTATTATTAACCAACAATATCAGCATAGTTTTTACACCCTTGACTTAAATAATTACCAAAGCACTTTCTATAAAGGTTTTTTTTTCACAGATTTTCATTTCACTCCTCACATTTTTCAATTGTCCACACCCAGTGTAATTTAGTGGTATGTGAATCCACAAGCATTTTTGGAAACTACAGATTATTTAATTGAAAGAAGCATCTGGGGACAAGGGGAAAAGCTTTCCATGAACTCCCAGACTCTGCTTCCCGCTGTATCACATCCACTGAGACTCAAAAGAGAGGTGCTGAAATAAGGAAGTGTCAAGAGAAGGTCTGGGATGCAGACCACCCCTGTGCATCCAGAGGTCAGGGATTCAACCCAAAAACCAAAACCAGACCTGAGCGCATTCCCAAGCAAAGAGCACCAGCAAGGACTGTGTTTTACCTCATTAAGACTATGTCTGTAAAGTTATTTCCCTTTTTCAGGGGGCGGAAAAAAGACCTCTCAGTTGTGTTTAAACTATAGTCAGAGTATTAATAAAGGTAACAGCATCGACAGTGTTAATTGTGGTCACAAATTCCATATTGGCTTGTGGCTCCACCAAAACTGTGGAGCAGGAGGCTGCTCCCCACCTCTGATGGTGGGTTTGGAAACAAATATTGATCATCATCACTGGAAGGAGATGATGGTCTTGCATCCTTTAACATGGATATTTCTGTTGAAAGACTTTCTTCCCCCCCCCCCCTTCATTAGTATTTCCAGTACATTTGCTTGAGTAATGAAAGCAGGATTTCTGCAAACAGCATTTCTAGGAATAGTTTCTGATGGCTGAGCTGAGCATCACTGAACAGCCCCAGTAAGGGAGGTGGATATTCTCTGTACCATCTGTGAAAAATTGATGCTGGCTGTGTCAGGATGCAGGTGTGAAAGCTTAATCATAATTAAAAGCCTTGTTTTAATGGACATATTAAATTATTGCAGAGTGAGCCCGTGGTAGTCAACAGCAGACCTTGTTTTTCGGTATGAGAACAGACACAAACCCTTCTTGGAGAAACCTTTCCTCATTCTCAACATGACTCCTTAGCTGTGGCAATATGGGTTCAATTTGTTTTAAAGGTGCATTCTGAGGCTGGAGCTTGAAATTAGGCATTTACAGTTTGAAAGAAAAGCCATCTTTGGGCGGGAAGGAACTTGTAATTTTGTCAAATTACACAGAAAATGAAATTGGAGGAGCAATAAAGTGCCTGAAATGAGGTAGTGAAAAGTTCCACAATGAAAAAGCCCAATGTGCTGCACATGCAAAAAACACATTTCCTTTGCCTTGACTTAATTCTTCACATTTCTCCACAAGCAATAATGACATAGTCTTGCTTTCACTTTTAAATACACGGCTCTTTGTTTCACTGTTTTCCTGTTAAAATGGGAGGAAAACCTTTCTCAGTTTCACATTTTCGTCCTTAGCTGTTCAGATTCAAACAACATAATTTGACTCAGACAGGTAAATAATCCTTATTCTTAAAAAAAGAAGAAAAAAAAAGGTATGAAAATCAGCTGTCATGAATTAAAACCCATTTTTCTCTAACCCCAAATAAACATTAGTCAGCCTGCATTTGATTGTAATAACACACTTGTCATTTCAGATATAGTATGTAAGAGGTTGGGTTTTTTTTTTTCCTAAAGGCTTTATTGGAATTCCTTGAGTTAAATTTGCTGCTGGTTTATGATGGCTTCATTAAAAATCAGAAACCAAAAGGATGTGGAGGACTCTGAAGGTTTGTACTAACTGCTTGCAAGATTTTTCATTTAAAACTGCTCCTGTTTCAGATGCCCCTGAAATTTGTCATATAGTAGTGATTTGAGGCCAAATGTGAAGTATTAAAGCACTTACTAAATTTATTTTGAGTTGCTGAGATTCATTTGCAATGATACTTCTCCCTTACTTAAAAGAAAATCCAGAGTAAATCTGCTCAAATGTTTAAGTGTTCACTGATTTTACACTGTTCAAATGGAGATCTCAGGGATGATCAGAACTGAAATCCCACTCATTAAGTAACAGTGACATATCTCCAGAAGAGTTTTGCTTCAAGTAATCAGAGTTTGTATTTGGAACTGTTCTGATGCAAAGTTATAGTAAATTTTATAAAGTGTGACTTATCAGTTCTTGCCTATTTTATTGCAGAGCAGAGCCCTGAGGGACAAACATAACAACAGAATCCAAAATTCCAGTTTCTAGTTGTCTGTTTCTGTTTACAGTGGAATAAAAGCAAATTTCAGACTTTGGCTTCATCCTGAATTTAGTTAAAATCATAGTCAGTGTCCATTAATTAAAATAGGACTATGATTAGCCTGTTTTCCACACTGGTGGTGTTTGAAGCCTGAGTACCCAAAATCTTCTGCAGAGAGAATGGAGTGGTGTCTTCTCTGGATCCTTGGGCTGATGGGACAAGAAAAAATGGGATTTCATTGCAGGAAGGAAAGTCCAAATTAAAAATTGTAAAGGTTTCCAAATGGTGAGAGTGACAAACCAGAACCCTCATGGCTCGGGGAGACACAGTGGCTGCAGAGCTTTGAGGAAATGCTTCTGGAAAATGGAAGGAGAGCAACTTTTGTCAGGGGCAGGAGTGACAGGACAGAGGGGAGTGGCTTCAAGCGTAGACAGGCCAGGGTTAGACTGGACATAAGGAGGAAATTCTTCCCTGTGAGGGTGGGGAGGCCCTGGCACAGGTTGCCAGAGAGGCTGTGGCTGCCCCATCCCTGGAAGTGTCCAAGGCCGGGTTGGACAGGGCTTGGAGCAACCTGGGATAGGGGAAGGTGTCATGCCAGAGGGGTTGGAATAAGATGATCTTTAAGGTCCCTTCCAACCCAAACCATTTTGTGGTTTTATGACTCTCACTGAACATTTTCATTTTGCCATTTCAGGATCACAGCTTTTGGCTCTGATCATTTTTAGGTCAGTGTTACCTTGTCTTCCCATTTTGTGACGAAGTGGCACAACAGTATCCAAATATATTCAATAGCCAATGAGTAATGAGGGCAATTGTAACTCACTGTAGGTATTTAGATGGCAAATGGTTATGACATAAAGCTTTTAAGGCATAATAAAGTGGAGCAAAGGGGAGCAGAAAGTGAACAGCAGTTAAACATGTAACTTTCTTCCTCAATCACCTCCCAAATCCATATGTCCCAAGCCCACTAGCCCTCATTTCCACTAGAATAGACCCATTTTACCTCCCCTTTCATATTTTACCCTGCTGGAAGGTTGCCCACTCTCTTATGTCAGACCTGACAGGATGTGAATTATCTCCATCCAGTCTTGACACAACTTTGTGCACGGTGATGTAATGCTGCAAAAAGTCTGGTTTAGGGAAAAAAGAGACGGTACTTATTAACAGGAAAGGAAACAAGCCTCTGTTTGACAACCAGTGGCTGAATATCAAGGAGAGCTTTCTTAGGAGGAAAAAAGAGATCGTTTATGACCATATGAATTACTATTATTTATTCAGAGGGAAGAAATGGCTGTTGAATTTTTAACTAGAATCATCTGGTTGAGCAACCTACAAGGACCAGGTATTTGGGCATGGATTCCAGGTAGGTTCAGACAGGAAAGGCTCAAGTCTGCTCCCTGAGGGATCAATAAAACTACCAGAACTTGAGCGAGAGCTGGAACAAGCATAGCCAGAACATTTCCCTGTGCTCCCTTTCCCTTAAATGTGGGTGAATCTACCATGATAACATCACCCTGCTCCAGTAATCCCCTTTTTCTTTTTTTTCCTCCCATCTCCTGTGGGTGCAAGATGTGAGACCCCAGCTCTGTCACCCCCTCATCCCTTCAGGTCTGAATCCTTGCAGCCAGGGCTGCATTCCAGCGGCGTGATCTGAAACCATATCCCTCTAAGTTCCTGAAGTATTCGGCATGTGTGCCTGTGGACTTGTGAACTTTTCCCTTTTGCCTATCAGCAAGGCAGCTCCCTGCACCCTTTCCTTCCCTGCAACTCTCTGGAAGCAAGTGCTGGAGCCCTGATCTCCACTGAGTCATGGAAAGGTCTCCAGGGGAGCATCATGGCAAAATAGCTCCCTATCTATGGGATTTCCTTGCTGTGATGCTCATCCTGGGCTGACACTGAGAATACTGGAGAGGATCACAGGGACCTCAGGTGGATTTGCAGATTAAAGCACATTTTGCTCACTTTTCTGGGTGAGCCTGGCAGCTACCAGCTGATGGAGCATCCCTCCAGGTCAGGAAGAAGTTTTTTATCCTGAGGGTGGTTAAACATTGGCACAGGTTGGTCAGAGAGGTGTTGGATGCCCTATTCCTGGAATCATTCAGGATCAGATTGGACAGGCCTCTGAGCAACCTAATCTAGTTGAAGATGTCCCTGCTCATTGCAGAGGTTTGGCCTAGATGGACTTGAAATGTCCCTTCCAACCCAAACTATTTTCTGATTTATGATGGTACCAGGCAGAAGAGGAGGCAGGAGAATTTGTCCAAGAGTGGCTTGAAGTCTCAAGGGTCAGTAGGGTTTCTCACAGGCCATGGAAGTGGCAAATGACAAATGCATTTGGGAAATGAGAGAGACACATCTAAGATACACCAAACTGCCACTGCAAATTGGTGCAACCCATCTTGAGCTACATGAAAGGCATCAGCTGCAGGGAAGTAACACAGTAATGGATTTTTATGTCCATGTCTTTAACAAATATGTCCAAAAAGGTCTTCAGCTTAGGTTTTTCAAGCCTTTCAACTTAATCTGTAGTCATTCCAGAAAGCGAGCAGAGAATCCAATTTCTAATCAACCTATATAACTCTATTTTTGAAAACCATATCGATGCTGGTATGTATGTGGGTTATATGGAAGAGGTGGCCTGTGTGTCTATATATACTCATATATCATTACACATTGGGCTCTTTCTCAGCTGCAAACTTAGATGCCAGTCTACTTTGACTTTCCCCTGCTTAATTACAAGACCAATTTGGTTCCTAGGGAGGTCAGTCTGACTGCAATGGTCACAGCCAGACATCTCGCAATGTCAAGCTTTCCCACGCACAGCTCTGCCAACGTCTCCCAGCCTTGACCTTGAAACACCCTCTGCCATTCTGAGCCCTCAGTGAAAGCTGAAAAATGTGCTGACACTGAAATCCCTGCTGTACACAGACATGCAATATTCAGAGACATTTCAGAACAATCCCCACAGTTTTGCCAACGTGCTCCAAGGCTCCAGGTGCTGGGCAAGAGCTGTGAGAGCCGAGTGCTGTGATTACCGTGTTTTGTGGCTGGCTGTGTTGTCATTTAAACACTGACACTTAAATCTCACCAAGTCCTGTTTATCTCTATTATAGTAAAAAGCGGTCTGGTTAAATCTCAAACCTGTAATTCTGGTTATTTTTGATTCAGGGAGAAGTAGAAGAGCTGCAAGTCACGGGGTGACTCCAGTGATTTGGAAAGCTGGGGTTCATATCTCTTGTCGGTCCCCAACAAATGCGTTTGCAATCTCAGGGTCCAACTGGAAACATTTGTCAGTGCCCCTTACATAATACAGGGTTTTATGGAAAAATTGAACCCTCCAGTACATGCAGAGGAAATTCCAGAGCGAGCCTACTGACAGACATGTCTTGGAAGTCAGTTACTTATTTTGGCAGAGACCCAGGATTTTTTTTTTTAACTCTGCTTCCCCACCACCTTTTAATTTTTTTTTTTTTTTTTTTTTTTTTTAAAAGAGGATAAAATCTCTTTGGAGCAGAGGGTCTTGAAACCCAGGAAATCCCACTGATTCTTTGATTTCAAGTCTCTTAAAGATATCTGTTGTAAGTCAAAATAGTGCATGCAGAAAAAAAATGGCATTTGTGATACAGAAAACTGCCAATAAGAGAAACATTGAGGCTAGATCTTTGGCCTTTGATGTATGAAAATTCAGTGGTTTCTTTGGTTGAACTGAGTAGTTACTAAACACTGCAATCTGGCTGGTAAGTCCTCAGCAGAAATGTGTTATAGCAGCTTAATGTGTGGTTTAAGGAAGGCAGAAATATGACTTTACTGTGCAAGAGATGGAGCTGCACAGCCCGTGACTCAAAGGCTCTCACCTGGTGTTTAACTCAGAAGCTGAATCACCACAGGAATGAAGTGCCGAGAGCATTGGGAAACTGGGAAACTGAATCAGCCCCAGACAAAATGTGCACTGAGTCCCTGTGGATGGATGTCCAAACAAAATTAGAGATAGAGGTGTTTTCTAACATGGTGTGGAAGAGGGCTGTGCCTGTGTTAGGGTTCAAATACACCAAATGTGCATTTGTTCTGTTATTTTGGAGAATAAGTTACTATATGCGTAGGAGTTTGTCAAGGTGATGTCCCTAAACCTCTGGTTTAAAAGACCCTTTCCATTGAATTCCTGTGGACTTTGTTCAGACACCCAACTCCCCCATAAACATGAATGATCTTTGCCTTGCAGCTCCCCCACCCCAACAGGGTTGCTGATTCCAGTGTCCCTATTTTTACAGAATCACGGAATGGTTTGGATTGGAAGGGACCTTAAAGATCATCTTGTTCCAACCCCTCTGACACGACACCTTCCACTGTCCCAGGTTGCTCCAAGCCCCACCCAACCCGGCCTTGGACATTTCCAGGGATGGGGCAGCCACAGCCTCTCTGGGCAACCTGTGCCAGGGCTTTACCACCCTCACAGGGAAGAATTTATTCCTCATTTCCAATTTAACCCTGCCCTCTTTCAGCTTAAAGCCACTCCCTCAGTCCAATAGGTCTAGGTCAGGGTCAGGGAAGTGTGAACCTCAAAGATGAATATGCTGTAGGTACCAATGACTTCCAGCTGAAAGGGACATTTTCCTCTTTTCCTGCTCTCAACACAATCTTCACCATGATTGGGAAGGGTCAGAGCAGCTCTCTCACCCTCCAAAAAGTGTCCTCCAAAAGCCCTGCTGTTGCCTGAGATGACATGGCTGTGGCTGTCAACCCTCTGCTCCTGATCTTGGGTATCCAACAGCACCACAGGGGACCAAATACTGGAGCAAACACACAAGACACTTTTCATAGTTTCCTTGCTCCCCCACTCCAGCCTGGCCTGTGGCTTTTCTGACTCATCTTTGTAAACATCAGTCTCTGCAGTGCAGGACTGACCGAAGAGAAAAGGGAAGGGGGAAAAAAAAGAGGAGAGAAATGGAGAAAAACGAACCCCTCCTCTCCCTTCCCACCACCGCCCCTCACTTGTTATTGCATAGGATCTTCCTGGCCAGACTTGACCTGCAAACAGTGGTCACCAGTGAACCATCAAAGGCCTTTCACATCTCCAGCAGCTGCAGGGAGGGTTCCTGTAAGCGCTCCTATCACTTTGACACCTCCAAAGCCAACAACGCCGATTGTACACTGTCATGGGCTGGGTTTCAGGGACCACCTTCATTGCTTTGGCTCCAAAGAGCTGCTTTTTTCCAATTCATTGACACAGGGGGATATATATCTAAAAACTTGGCTGCAGCAGCGAGTGCATGCCTTGAGGATTACATAGCAAGTGAACTTTGTCAGTGTAAGCCCCAGTCAATAGGAGGAATTAAGTAGAAAGACCTCTATTGTTCCAGCCAGTCTTCTGAAGGCACTGATTGGCAGTAAAATGTCTTAAGTGACAGATGTAAAGTAAATATTGCCTATGCCAAGTCTCTATATTACTTTGATTATCCACCATCAGTCAATTTGTTCTTTTCCTTGCAACAATAGCGGCTGCTGTTACACTTTGGACCCCTCTGATGAAGCCTGAAGTATAATTGATTAACAAACTGAAAAGAAAGGTTACACAAATGACAGCAAAATGCATCTCAGAAGAAAAATGAGAGTATTGTCTCTGTGCACACACATGTACCTTGCTATTAGGAACAGAATGATATACCTTAAATAATATATATACATATAAAAATATATATAAATATATATATAATATATATATATGTATTCATCCATATACTCATACATTTATACACATCCACATACATATATCCCCTTAAACCAGCCAACTGCCTCATTAAACATTAGGTCAGTATTTCCAATATCCCCACGGCTTTTAAATGGCAAAATGTCAGGAAGTACAAGGAAAAGCAGAGTTCTGAGGTCGCCTTGTGAATGAAGGCAAAGGTGAAAAGGCTGTTTGAGCAGGAGATTCCTGGGGGATGGGATGAGCACAGCTCCAAGCATTAGTAGAATTTCTCAGTTCCAGGGGTTACTTAAGGCCCAAAATAACATCTCTTTTCCCTTTTATTTCTTCTGAAATTAACAGGTGCTCACAACAATGAAAGTCCTTTTGTATATTTTACATGATAGGGGTAGGCAATGAATTTTAAACTCCCCCAAGGTGAAGGAAATCAACCTTTTTGGAGGAGAAAAATGCACACACTCACTGGAGGGTGAGTTTCTAAATGCCTCTAGCCCTAAATCTTCTTCCCACTAAACAAGACGGCAAATCTAGGGCTCAAAGCATTTAGCCATGTGCACAGAGGTAAGAATGGCCACACAGGATCATGTTTTCTTCCTCTGACACACCAGTAACAGGCACTAAGGGAAATACCACAGAAAAAGAAAAACTAGGAGCAGTGTCTTGAATATCTCTCAGTTTATGGCCAGTCCAGCACGGGAATTTCCTTGTCTGGAGGCTGCATGTGTGTCCTTGCTGTTCATGGCCACTGATGGATACATCCCACGGGGATGTCTCTAAACTCTTTTTCAAGCCATGTCTACTCCCTGATATCCTGTGGCAACAAGTGTGGGTTGAACAAAACAGTCCCTTCTGGATTTGTGCTCAAGCCCTGCTATCTGCTGATGTCAGTGTGTGCCCCAAGGTCAGCACAAGCCCAGGGGGTTCCCGTCCTGCTCCTCTGGTGACCCAGAGGTGGGGCAGCTGCCTCATTCCAGGGGCACACAGGGCTCTGGGCCACCCCTTGGACTGCCTATAAAAGTGTGTGACACAGAGCTGTAACTTTGAAATATAGGGACAGGAGTGTAGAAGCAGCTTCTGAAGGGCTGTTCCATCTCAGAAACCTCTCTGCAGTGAAAGCCCACCATGCTCTGTTATTGGGGGGGACTGGCTGCTTTTTGACCCCATGTTTTTGTTTCTGGTTTGTTCCAGCACTTTATCACCCTGTGAATCACGAACATCAAGTACCTTCTTAATAATACTGAAAATGAAGTGTATTTCAAGACCAATTTTACATTTCCAATCCCTCTCATGAGTTGGTTTGGGATGAGCCATCGCAGGCAGTGGAACCAAATTTATATGACAGTGATTTTATACCCTTTCTCAGGACTTTCAGCCTTGGTTCAGCACATGCCTGAGTAATGGAGATAAACCCCTTTAGATTTCATGGTGTTCTTGCTCTTTCCTCACAGTTACTGTGTTGGTGATAAATAGGTTTATCCTTTGATAAATAGGTTTCCTAATTTCCCCTAACATATGAGGGACCAGGACAGTGACAGGCTGAGGACTCAACATGGTAAG
The DNA here is from genome assembly GCA_035583135.1 of Lophotriccus pileatus. Lineage (NCBI taxonomy): Eukaryota > Metazoa > Chordata > Aves > Passeriformes > Tyrannidae > Lophotriccus > Lophotriccus pileatus. The sequence goes on along the minus strand of JAWWES010000021.1, from coordinate 17,335,552 downwards.
AGAAAGATAAATCTGGCAATGCTAATAGAGCAAGGCCAGGGTGAATGAGGCTCTGAACAATCTGGTCTAGGGGAAGGTGTCCCTGCCCAACCGGGTGGTTGGAATGAGGTGAGATTTACGGTCCTTGCAACCCAAACCATCCTGTGACTCTGCGAAATCAGAAGGAAAAGCAGGCATGGGAGAGCCCTTTGGAAACAAGATTAGATACTGTCCTGAAAGGCCTGCTCACCCCTTGTGCCTGGTCCCCAGAGTGTCTTCTCACAGCTGTTGTGAACAAAATGAATTTTCATGGTTCTTTCTGTCTCTAAAGTTGGGAACTTCAGAATTTTCCATAAAGCTTCAAAGATTCAGGAGATCTGTAGAAACCTCATGTCCACAGTGTAATATCATCCCTGCAAGGAGGGGGGTGACCATTTGCCATGGGGGAAAGGACTCCAAGTAGTATCCTATGGACCTATAACCCATAACATCTCCTTGGCTTTCCCTCTGAGAGGAGGCAATGCTAAAATTACATCAAAATGGAGCTTCTCTCTGATTTTAAACAAAGGCACCACGTTGGCATTTGTGCCAAGACAGCTTTAGGAGCTTTAATGCTTCTGCTCCACCACTAATAACTGCCTGGTTACTACATATATTTTGGTTCATACTTGTCAAATCAAGTTACAGAATATGTGTATTTTTGGAATTACTTTTATGGTAAAATCATTAAGGCCACCCACTAACCAACATATGATCTCCCTACTGGCTTGGCTTTGGTTAGAAGTATTACCAATAAGAATTTAAACATTTTCCTGAAATAGTTATTGTTCAATGACCTTCAGCAGCAGATGGCCACTGCAGCAAGCACTTATTTAAGGCTGCTGTGTGGTAGAAATACTTAATTAATTTGATTTGTTGAAAACTTCTTTTCCAGCCAAACTGGGAGCCCAAATGGTTCTAGAAATGGTTGATTAGGTGCCCCCAGCCTTCCTTGCTGGCAAATGCGTGGCAACCCAGAGAGATGTGAAGTGTGAAAAAATAAGTTGCTGAACACTTTTATTCTAGGTGGGTGAATCTCTTCTCCCTGTTTTGTGGGTGGCTCCATTTTTCCTATGGCCCAAATACCCAAGGAGAATTAGGAGAGGGAGGGAACACGACAGTTTTCATCAAAGTTCAGACAGATTTCCTCTGAAATGGGCTCTCCAGGGGACGGCCTCGTGCAGTGAAAAACGGCTGCAAGTTCATATAAATAAAAGGGCCGTGTGCCAGAGCAAACAGAGTCACACAGCTCTGCCTGAGACAAGGAATTCTGCCCCAATTCCTGTCCTTCTCCCCCCCCAGACACCAAAATCTAGCTTTGTTCTGGCAAACACCACAACTGAGCAGGGTGAACGTGCTTTGCCACCTTCAAAGATGTGTCTGTGCACTGAAGAAAGAAAGGTGAGCCCAGCTTGGGAGTCTTTTTTCCCCTTTCTTCCTGCTAAAAAGGGAATAGCTCAAGGAGGATGCTTCTGTATGTCCCATGGGATATTTTCCTTATTTGTTTCTCTCTGAGAAAACTTTTGGTAAAGGAGGACAAGAATTCCCAGCTGCAACACTGTTCCTTGCTTTGTTCTTGGGGAGTTTTGATGACGTATGAAGATGTTGAAGGTGACAAGAAATACATCTGAATTACCAAACAGGAAGGTAAAGAGCAATTTTTTAGCCCATATTCTTGCACTACCTGCCACAATGGTGTCTGCAGTCATGTCTGAGGCTCTTAGTGTATGTTGGGACAATGAAAACATAATTAAGATCAAAATCCTGATTTGCTGACATGAAGCACTAAATCACTCACATACACACTTCTGATCAGGAGAGTGTGGAGGAACATTATTTTCCAAGATTAAAGGCCAGAATTGGTGCTCCTTGGAAAGGTATTGCAGTCACAACTGCTCAGGAAAACTTTAGCACCTTCCCAAATCCAAGGAAAATAATGTATTCCTACTAGAGCTCAGCCCAAGCAGATGTTGGGCATGAGCATGAAACAGATTTTTGAAATAATAATCAACTTCAGATTCAGGGAGCCTACAAAAAAGATGGGGAGAGACTTTTTGCAAGGCCATGTAGGGATAGGACAAAGGGGAATGGGTTTAAACTGAAAGGCAGCAGGTTTAGATTGGATATTGGGGAGAAATTCTTTACTCTGAGGCCTTGGCACAGGTTGCCCAGAGAAGCTGTGGCTGCCCCTGGATCCCTGGAAGTGTTCAAGGCCAGGCTTTGAGCAACCTGGGCTAGTGGGAGGTGTCCCTGCCCGTGGCAGGGGGTGGAAGAGATGATCTTTAAGGTCCCTTCCAACCCAAACCATTCCACGATTCTATGATTAATGTTTTTTATATTCACAAGGCTTCAGTGGAGTAATCCCACAATTTATTTACACTCTAAATATTAAGACACCTGGCTGGCAGAGTTCTGGTTTATATTCCAGTGTACTGGGTGAGTAGGGAGGACTGTTCTTTTTTTCTTCTTCATGCCAGCACGATGAGCTGGATGCAGCCATGACAAGTGGAAGCAACTGGAGGTCAGCCACAGTAGGGTGACAGAAGAGCAGGCTCAGCGCTGTGTCCCTGCTGGGCTCAGTGGATGCCTTGTGCTGTGCTCTTCCAAATCTGTGTGGATCTACTGGGAAGTGAGGGAGAGTTTGGAGAAAAGAGTTTCAAAAATTGCAGATTTTGTAGTTGTGGGCAACTGAGCTCCCAGGTTCTGACTGTAACTCCATTCCATTGTGGCAGGGAGCATTTCTTAGCCTTCATTGTGCCAGACAGCAATTGGTTGATTTAATTCTATGTTATAACCCTTTGTTATACCTAAATATATCAAGAACATGGACCTCAGCATTCCAGAGTCATAACTCATGTCAGGCTAACCAAAGTGGGCAGATTTAGCTTCTGATGGCCCACAATCCATCTCAAAGGTCACTGCAATCTCCAGGGTCTGAGGAAACCCACAGTTGCTGCAATGTCTATTTTCTTTGAAATCCAGAAAAAACCCCTCTTTTCTTGAAAAAGAAGCCTTTATATATATATATATATATATATATATATATAAAAAAAATTTGTATTTCTTCCCCTCAGCCCAGGTGATCTGTAATCCTAGATTTTTGAGGGAAAGTCAAGCAGCCTGGTCTTCATTAAGCAAACAGAGTCCACCAAGTCCTTCTGGGTGTATCTACTCCGTGAAGGGGCTGAAATTTGGAAGAGCAGACTGTTAATTAACAGCAGGAAATTAATACAACTTGACTAGTCGGGATTCTATGTGTCAACAGCAACAAGAAAGTAAAAATGTGAGCACGGACCAGAGACTGCCTGTTTTTATGAAAGCAAAAGGAAAAAATAAATAGAGACTGTCCTCAAAATATGGTGCTGATTAAAAGTTCTTATGTGAGCTCCTCGAGAGGGTGCATAAGCAGAAGGATAAAGGGTGTTTGTGCTTCACAAGGAAAATATTTAGACCCCGTACATAACCAGAGCTGAGAAAAATTGTTCAAGGTCTAAATAGTGTGACTACATGAATTAGGCTGATGGCTTTTCTGGTGGGCAAAGGGAATATTTGGTGAGGTGAACCAAGGACTGCTCTCACTCTGTAAAACACATCTGCACCAGGGCAAAGGGAGTATAAAACTCTGCCTTGTAAAGGCACATGACACTGGGAGTCATCAGTGGTTTTACCTAATTTTATAGCAAATTGCAAAAAAATGGTTCTTCTTCCTATTGCTGAAGTCTTCCTCTCCTCACAGGAGGGTAGCACATGCTCATACTTTTTTTTCTTCTAGAAGTGCAGCTCCATCAAAGCTCTGTGTCTAAAATGTAGGCCTGTGGTAGAGGGAGAGATGTAAAGGAAGAATTAGGAATTTAGGAAGAATTTCTTCACAGAAAGGCTGATTAGACATTGGAATGGACTACCCAGGGAGGTGGTGGAGTCAACTTTTCTGGAGGTATTTAAGGAAAGACTGGACCTTCAGTGCCATAGTCTGGTTGACAAGGTGGTGTTTGATCAAATGCTGGACTCGCTGATCTCAGAGGTCTTTTTGATCCAGTTGACTCTGTGATTCTGATTCTGTAAATTAAATATTTTATGTGAATGTAAAGGGGGAAATAAGTAAATGTGTAACAGACTGGGCAGTTGCATCTGGTCCCCAAAACACTTGCACTGGCTCTTCTGAGCTGCTCCTGCTTTTTCCTGGGGAGTCCCCACACTGCTAAGACAAAACCAGAGGGTGTCAGAGGGAAACCTGAGGCACAAAAATCCCCTTTTTTTAATCAGGAGGAAGGTGGGTAACAAGCAAGAGAGGTTTCTGTGCAAATTATCTCAGTGGTGAACAAAGCACAGCCTCCTGGCCCTGCAGAGGGGACTATTCAGTCGTGTAGCCCATCATGGTGCTGACAGGTCTGTAGAAGGAGAACTGGAAATGCATCAGGGAGCCAGAAAGCTTCTAAACCAGCACTACGAGCCAGAGGATGATGGAAAGGGAGCTGAGATTTCATTCCCTGGCCCTGGGGCTGCATGACAGCTCACGCTTGACCCTCACTGGTAGAGCTGGAGGAGTGTTAATCACCAGCACTCTGCACCAAGGACTCACCCAGAGGCTTTGCCCTTGAATCAGCTGCTTCCAATTCTAATGTTCCTGCTGCACCTGCTGCCTGGGCAGCAATCCTTTGCAGAAAGACAAGGGGTGCTGGAAGGGTCAGTGAGATCTCAGACAGCAAGAACTATACTTACCAGAGCTCCTCCACCAAGCTTTTTCAAGTCATGGTCATACAAGAAGGCCTCGGTAGGGCTGTGATGTGGGTCCCTCATTGCTTTATTTGAATGGCTGGGGCAGCTCAGGCTCCTTCAGCCCTGGACAAGTTGGTCATGTCTCTCCACTGCTCCACCAGAACAGATTCCTCCCTTCCAGAGCCCATTTTTCTTGTGATTTCCTACCATAAACCAGTCAAACCTTGTTCTGTGTTAAACAAAGCAGCTGCACTAAAAAGACATAAAATTGAGCGACATATTACATATATATGAATGCACACTACAAAAGGATTCAAATAGAACAAGATTTACATTAAATAAAAAAGTTACTATATTTAACAGTCTGGCAGCCTCCACCTGCTGCCTTGCTCTGCAAGTTGTCTTTCTGAGGTTTAGTCAGGGACAAAAGTTTTACTAAACAGGAGTGAGGGAGAGAGAATCCAGCCCCTGGTATCCTCATGTGGAAATGCCATGTGCAGTGCAGTCCCCACATATTAATGCTGTTGTTTCAAGAAACTTCAGTCACACAATCCTCCTTCCCATTTGCATTCTGCAGGACACCCTGTTGGCAGAGGTCCTTTTTTGAGAAGCAGTAACGTCAGGCTTTAATCTTTTCAAGTCACGGTTGAAATGAAAAAAAAAAAAGATTGTGAAAACAAACAAACAAACAAACCAACAAGGTTACAAGAGCTGAGATTGGGAACAAGAGAGAAAGAGAGGCAGGTGCCAAGACATGATGAGAAAATTCTGTTTCTTCTGCCCACTGCTTGTGCTGAGGTTCCTGTGAGAGTGGAACTGAAACTAATTAAAGCAGGTTTTGAACATGTTCGTAGCTAAGTCTCGCATGACAAGACATGCAGACAGCACGAGGCAGAGCATCACACTCTACCTTGGAGCTGATTTCCAGCAAAGTTGTTCGGAGCCTTTGCACCAATGGCTGAGAGTGACAGATCCAGTCCAACCTCAGCCCAGGAATCTCAATGCACATGTCTGAGTGAGTGATGCTCCTGGGGATCTCTCACACCACAGCGGGTGCAGGGGTGATGTTAAAAGGCATCTTTCTGAGGCAGAAACTCAGGCATTTGTGCAAAGGACTGACTGATTTGGATCTACATGTTAATGTTCAGATTTGAGTGAAAGAACTCAGCAAGACACCTCCCCCCCCTCCAAGTCTGCTTTTCATGTGGCCCAATTCCTGTCAGTTTGTCATCTTTCTTAGAAAAACTTTTCTCATCATTCCAAGGACTCTCGAGTGAAGAGGTTAACAGGAATCAAGGATTACATAGACATCTGGCTTTAGAAAGCCCCAAACACTTCAACTTGAGCCTTGGCAGAAAGCTGGGGTTCACTGGGGAGGAGAGTTTAGAGATTGATTGCAGATCCTGGAGTCCCGGCGCCAAGACCTGGTGGTACGGTTTGGATGCCTAAGGAATATTGTACAAGTGTTTGAGTGATCAGTGTCCTGAACAAACTTCTTCTTTGTCAGAAAGCTGCTATTTAATTACACACATGTGACAGAAAACGAAGTTTGCCAAAATGTTTTCCAATCTCCAGTGTGCTCCAAGGAAGGAGATGTTTGGGAGGCTTGTTTTACTACCTGTGTCTTTACCTCTGATGGGTAACAAAGACAGCTGGAGCACTAAGGATGAAAGGCAGGGAGATTTCTTTCAGTGTGTGTGAGTTGTTTTTTAACTTTCTGTGCTCGATTAAACAGCTCCCAGAGGGGCCATGCAAATGTAATGGCTAATTTGACAAGCTTGAATGAGTCATCTTTCAAAACCATTATTGTACAGAATGTAACATGGTTTGGAGCCGTCTCCCGTCTGTGTAAAGTGATATTGCTTCTTTTTGCCCTTTCCTTGAATCAAAGGCAGATGCTAACGTCAATGTTTCCCTGCCTATACGATGCACACATGCAAGATGCCTCCCCCTTATGCACTGGGGTCAGCAGCTGGAGCTACAGACTCTTTGCAGACAGTGATACATAGGTAAAGATCCACTCAGTGTTCTCTTCCCAAGGCCATCTTTCCGAGGAAATAACTGCAGATGAAAAGCACACAATTTATTTTTCGGTGTATTTTGCCGTTAGCACAAAAATAAATTGTGGTGTCTAAGTGGAGAGGGTTGGAGAACAGGTGGTGCAGAAGCAGCCAGTGGAACCTACGGAATACTGAGAGGCACTTCATTGCTGCCAACCCATGACGAGCTCAATGCTACATTAGAGTTGTGTAGCTTTTGGACCTCCAAAAGGAAGTGTGTAGCAAATTCCTTCGGAGTTGAATGGAATAAGAGGGAAAAGGAGGAAGTGCTGAGTGTTTGGTTGAGGAATACCACTTGTCCCGAGCATAAAAGAGAAGTCATCAAGGGAAAGGAAAAGCAGACTAGTGCTTTTTCAAAGGAAAAAGCCATGAGGCAGTGAGGGGGTGGACTTCTGGATATCTCGGTGTAAAACACAGTTCTGGCTTGCACATTGCCCCTGCCAGATGTTAGTGCAGAGGGTCTAAGTAGGTAGAGCCAGAACTGTGAAATCAAAGAGCTGCTTAAAAGGCAACCTCAAGGCTGCAGGTGCTGACAGAGGGGTTGCAAAGGCAGAGGCAGAAATGGGGCCCTGAGGGAGAGGAGGTAGAAAGAGGTGAGTTTGATCGTGTGTCAGGTGACCAAGGCCTCAGTAGTGGTGGTTTGAAAAGAGCAAGCTGGACTTGATGAGCAGCTGTTAAATGGGAGGAACAAGTAAAGGGGGAGAAGAGTAGATTGGGACATTTGTCCAGAACAAGAGGAGACTGAGTGACCAGGACTTTCAGTAGGAAGGACATGGAGAAAGAGGAAGACACAAGCTCCAAGGCTTTAGCAAACATGGCAATGAAGGATGTTAAATATGTGATCTTAAAAATCGTGGGAGAACTAGAAGAGCTTGAAGACTTGGATGAGTAATTCCATGAGAAACAAGCCAAATAGGAGGTGAAGAATACAGAGGGAAAAAAGTGCCAGAGATAGAAATGGCACAACAAAGAAACATCTCCATGTCCAATGTTATTTCCAAGAAACCCAGACTGGGAGCAGAGCCAAACCTGCAGAATAATTGCCTCCAAAATATTACCTGTGTAAACAGTTAACCACAAACAGAGCAATCTGAAACGCAAAACAGTGTACCCACTGCTCTTACTTCATCAGTAAGGAAAGGCAGTTTTACTCTGCCAGCCACATCTGGTTGTTTTTCTTGAACATCTGGAGTTCCCAGTGAGTGGAACTGGAGGGGTTAATCCGTCCTTCTGTTTTGCAACTGGATTAGCCAGCTCAGTTCATTCCTGTCCCTGCACCTCCTCAGTGGCACCACAGTGTGTTTATAAAAATAGCAAACAAATCATTTGACAGCAAGGGTTGGAAGTAAAAATTAAAAAATGCCATACTTTCCCTATTAAATTTTGATAGTCTCCCAAAGGCTTTCAGTATATTGCACACGTCCAAGCTCTACCGCAGAATAATTGAATCATGAAGACTAATTCCATGTGTCTTCCGAGCCTGTACACGAGTCAGGGAATGCTGAGAGTCCAGATCCTTGTGGCACAGTTACCTTGGAATTTCCCCAAGTGGATGGGAAAGCAGCACATGTCCTCTTGCAGCCTAAAGGGCATCTCCTGCAATGGGAGTTCTGCAATGAATTCAAGAGTTTTTTTCAAATAAGGTTTTATCTTTGCATGGCACAGATATTTTAACTTATCAAATAATCAGCAACAAATAATTTCTTGCTAACAGCCAGAAAAACAATTTTATCAGCTCTTTGCAGTCTGTATTTGGGGTATTCTCAGGTGAGGTGGGCTGGGATGGGATAGCTGCGCTAGATCCGTGGGACAGTGGTGACGGATCTATAAACTGCCCAGGGCCATCCTCCAGTATTCCCTTTGTTTGAGACACTGGGTTGAGCCGAGTTTCAGACTCTGAAAATCAGTCTCTGGCTGAGCTTAGTCAACAGATGCAAGTTCCCAGATCGGTTAGGGAAAAATTGGCTGCATTCAAGTATTTTTAGCCCGGTCTTGTGTATGGGTCCTGTATAGAAGCAAAAACGTGAAAGTAATGATGGCAGGGTTATAAAAAGCTGCTATATCTGGGTGGAGCCAGTGCAGTGACACCAGTGGGAAACCCATGAGAGAGTGACTTCCACGGACATTCTCCACTGATGATCAGCAAATCTCAGTCTCACTCTTAGATGAACTTGTTATGTCTGTAAAGGATGATAAATGAGAGAAAACCAAAGTAAGAAAACATCAGCAGTTACGTTACAGTCGAGAGGATCGTGTTCCACAAATCCAAGTTTTGTAGGTTCAAAGCCAAAGCAAGGAGTGAGACTTCCCTTCCCTCAGATTCCTAATAAAGCAAAACATTGCAAACATCTCCAGCTGATCCTGCCTCAGAGAGACTTTGGACTTTCCCTAAAGAAGGCGGGGGTGTCGTTTTTACGGGCAATATAAAGGTTCTTCATGTTAGAAAGTCTGAGGGAAGCTTTGGCTTCGATCTGAAAGCTCTGCTGCTTTATTCCAGAGATGACAACACCCAAATACAATGTGTTTGCAATAGCAACACTGCTGGTTAACAGGACAACTAAACTCTCTCTTGGAATCCGACCTTTTTTCATTGATTTCACTGAGCTCAGAACATGGAATATCCCTTGTCTGAATATCTCTTTTTTCTTATGTATTTCTGAATAAGAAAAGCCTGTAATTGATGCAAAACTTCATATAATATTTTTTTTTTATATGTACCTTATGGTCTTTGTGATCATTTCAAATAAATTTCACCTGTAATCACACACTGCCTGAGGCTCTAAGTGTTGGATGCTCCATTGTAGACAGGGTTAAGCTTTTTCCACGAAAGCATTTAACCCTCTCGAATGCTGAAATGCAACCCAAACACCACTAGTTTTCCCAAAAACACGAGTGCATTTCACTGATTTCATTTCTGCATTTGTTATTGGAAAATGCAAGCAATTATAGCTTTGACCTCTTGGGTGGGGGCCAAGCTGTAAGTGTAAGAGGTAAACACAATAAATAAATACATGTAAAATACGATCTCCCAGCTCTGGAAAGAGAAAGCATTTGCTGCATTTCCAAAGCAGTTGTGAGAGAGTGAGCTGACCACTCCTGCACTTCATAGAGTCACTGGTTTTAGTTACTAGAATAATAATGCAGGGACTGTAAATAGGGTTTATGACTTTTTATGAGAAAGCCATGTGATGCTTTTACAACTCTCACAAGTAATAAATGTCTACATCAATTTGATTGTTTTATGTGGGTTTTCTTCTTGCTTTATGCCATGGAATGGGCTGTACTTCACTGGAAGTCCACTTGAAATTCTGACATTTCAAAATTTGGTTTAGTGACAAATCAGGAAAAAAAACTTTGGAAAACCACATTTTTTTCTTCAACCACATAAAAAAATTAAATTATTTGGAATGAAATAAAATAGCCTCTTTTGATAAAACCAAATCAGAACAAAATAGCTTCCTTTTTAACCTACATTATTCAAAGCATAAAATTAAATCACTTTTGTTATGAAAAGACACTTAGGACAAAAAATCAAGTCATTTCACTCCAACAAGATCCAAACACAATACTTCATGCTAGTCAAAACAAATCTGTTTAAAAAGGTGAAGTAAAACTTTACTGACAACAACATATTCTGATCGGAAGTCTTGATTTCAACTGGATGGCATTTTCCATGGAAAAATTGCCAGGAAAGGTTTTTTTCCCTGCTAGCTCTGATCTGATGTTATCATGTACAGCAGCACTTGGAGTTCAAAATTACGGCACATTTTGAGGTCTCACAGAACTTCTTTTCTCCAACTCCAGAAGCACTTCTGGGCTTTGCCAGCTGGGATTTAGAGCACCAAGCAAAGGAAAATGCCCATCAGCAGCCACAGAGTTCCTGCAGATGGTTAATTAATTGGTAAACGTCACTTAGAGGGCACTGGCATCAGGTTAGTCCCACCAGGAAGCTTTCCAGGAGGGTCCATGGTTAGCTCCTCAGAAGGAGACAGTCTGTGGATGCTCTTCCCAAACACTCCAACCATGTTTTTTTCCCATGTCCCAGCAAATTCCACATAAAGAAGTGGAAATGAGAGCAGAGCTACTGGAAACAGGGACAGAACTTCTCTCTTTCCTCTCATTTGATGAAACCCACTAAATCTGCTACAACAGGACATTATGGGCATGGATGGTGACTGATCCCAGAGGAATTTTACTGTTCACTGCTAAAATCCATGCAACTGGATTCCACCACTGCTCTGCAGCTCTGAATACGCTGACAATAAAGGAATTTCAAATTACAATTCATTAAAATTCGTGGGGAACCTGCAAACGTGCAGAGACATGTACAGGAAAATCCTTAGGGTCTACACAAAGACATTTTCTTATGGTTATATCAGGGCAAGGGGTATCAAAGTAGGGTTTATGCTTTGGACCAAGACCAGTAGGGTATTTGGTGGTCCTGAGCTCTTCTAGAGTTGTAACATCATATCACTTGTCACTGAATACATCTGTCTGCGAAGGAGACACAGCTGTTTGCAAAAACAAACTTGTATTGATGCAGCAAATTCAGAGAGTTTGCGAACGTGTGCACACCTTGTGCTCACAGCAAGTGCTGCTGAGGCAGGTCTCGAGTCACATGTCAGTCTGACTCCACATGATGCCAGGTCTGAGAGAAGAGTTTACTGAGACTTGGAGCTTCTTCCTGCAGAAAGTAAATATTTACCTTTGTGAGATCACAGTTTTCTGCACAAAGGTTGGTAGATGAGGTGACCCTTGGCACTGGCACATCCCCCCTGGCCTCAAGGTGAACCTGCTGCTCCACAACACCTTTCTCTCTGCTCAAAGGCATGAGGATGCTGGGAGAGATCATGATTGCCCTGGGTTGCTTGATGGAGCAACTATCCAGAAAACATCCTTGGAACAGTGTGGCATCCCAGGTGACCTGGAGGATCCCACACTTCCATGAAAGTCTCAGCTACTGCTCAAGCCAGAGCCCTTAAGATGTCATGAAAGGCAGTGAAGGGTCACGGGGAAAGATGAGCATTGTGGGTGGGAGAGAAATAGCCCAAAACAAATGGAAAAAACTGTCAAAACATTTATAGACTCCTTGATAATTTAACCAGGGTGGGGAGGATCAATTTACAGATACTGTCTCCTTCTCTCCTCACTTCTCCCCACAAGAAAATAAATGATGAACTTTAGGGGAGCGAGCGAGAGAGTAAGTTTCGGAGAGAGTAGCCAAGAGTTTTATTACAAGCCTGTTCCTCATTAAGGCCTTAGCAGCCTCACACACAAAAGCTAATTACTGTTTTTATGTCATGTTATTTTGATTCATATTTCCTGTCTGGAAAACAGACGGGAGTTTTGGGCAGACGGCCAAGGCGAGGGCCACGGTGCAGCGCGAGCGGGAACCTGCCCCAGCCGTGGAACAGAGGAGGGAGACAAGGGCCTTATTTTTTTATACATATTTTTTTTTTATAATTTTTTTTTGTTATTTTGAGGAGGAAATGGGAACTTTCCATGTAGGCGTAGTTTGCTCCCAAAAAACTGTTGTTCTCCGGTGGTAGTGGAAAGAAAGAGATGTGCCACGGCTCGTTTCTGGTCAGGAAGTGCCCCTGCAGACAGGGACGTGTGGCCTTCCAGGCCTGGTCATGGCTGGTGTTACCCATGCTGGACAACAGGGAAAGTGATGGCTTCACAAGCAGGACAGCTTTTAGGAAATAAATGAATTCTCCAAGGACCAAAATGCTATTTTCATCCCTCTTATCCACACAGGGATAGCACGTGGTGATCTCCACGGGGCTGTGTCTAAGTGCTGCGGGAGGGAAAACACAAACAAGTCCCCACTGCTGATACTCCAGGTTTCCATGAGGTGGCAGCAAGAAAAAAAAAAAAAGGTCCTGTGAACTACCTCTCTTCTCCACAAGAATTTAATCCCAGAGTATTTTCTGTCTACATTAATATTTCACCATTATTTATACCCTCATTTCAACAGCATCCAGGTGCCTCACAAGAAGACTCCAAGCCTTCCTCTTTTTCCACCTTCAGGAGTAGAGTTAATTTATAATTTGGGAGAGAGATAACAGACTAAATGAGTTGTCTGAGGCCACATCATTTTGCTTTTCATCCAATCAATAAAAAAGCCATCTCAGCCTCAGCAGCAGCGGAGTTCTTCTTCTGGACTCTAATATTCCAGACTCTGTAAATGCAAAGGTACTGTGCAAACTTTAGCTGAGAAACGGTGATAATTAGGAAATTACTGGTCAGAGCTATTAGAGGTAATCAACTATAAATAGGTAATAAAAATATCTCCTATAAAAATTAAAAGAAGTTATATAACCCATAATTAATCATTCCATTGCTGAATGTCACCTCTGTTTCTGTTTGCTTATTTTCTGCATGTTTCTCGTTCAAGTTGAATAATTAATTACTCCTACTGAGTTAAAAAAAAACCAAACCAACAGTTTAAATATATTATTCAAAATTCATGGAGTTCTAACTGGACAAATAGATCACAAGAAAGCTTCATTCTTTTCTGACCTGAGCAGCAGAATTTCAATTCGACAACTCACAGATTAAACTTTCCAAGTACACGTTCCATCACTACCTATTGCCTTGCAAGGTATATGGCCTGGAAACTCATCCCTTAGGCTGGTGATGAAGAGCAGGGATATGAACAATTTCTAAAAGGGTTCTTTTTTAAAAGTGTATTTATAATGGAAATTTTCCACTTCTTTCTTTTCTTCTTGCCACTGCTGCTAAAAACACTATATGTAATAAACTCACTCAGGCTATAGAAAGTACATTACAATGCTTGAGGCAGAAATAAGCTTTGCTCAGGAGACTAAGAATAAATGCAAGACCAGGATGGGGCAAAATCCCACCATAACCCACAACAAAATAACTTTCATATTCCCAAAGTCTTCTATCACTCCTTTCTAGCCCTTCTAGCCATGGTGTTTGATCGCATCGTGGACTTTTGGACCAGGGAGTTGGATTTCCCTCTTAATCCCAATGCATGGCTCGGTGCTGCTGCCAAATTTTTACCCTCTTCCAACCAAAGGAGAAAAGATGTCATTTAGGGAATCTTTTTCTGTAACCTGCCAGTTTACATGTCTAAATTAATCTCTAGAGGAATTTAATCTTTTTTTTTTTTCATTCCACTGAAATGTTTCATCTCTAGGATGGAGTTCACCAGCCTTTGATCAAGTCCTTTGACAAACCATGAACCCAAATATTTGATAAGCAAAATACTCAATTACCTAAACATCAGGTGCCATATTCTCACATTTTCCCTAAAACACTAGGAGATCTTTAATGTTTTATGATGTTTCTGATTCTTACATGGAGATGCAATCAGTGTATCACCTCACTGTGCCCATGTTTTGAAGGTGCAGTGTCATGGCTCTTGTAGGCAAAGCTCATCCTTCCCCTTGGTCCCTCAAATACCTGCCTGCTGCCTGCCAGCCTCCTGCCAGCAGAGAGAGGGAAGTGCCACGTGCAGAGGAGACATCCCACGGAGGTGACGTGGCTCTCTCGGTGGGTAAACTGGTAGAAACAGTAAGAATCTAGAAAAGAAACATTACAAAGATCAATGCTGCAAATATTACATCACAAAAATTAATATTTGACCCATGCAGAGGTTTTCTGCAGTCTGAGCCTTCACCCCCCTTGGAGACACCACAGCATCTTCTAAATCCCATCCCCGGGGATCCGATACAGATGAAAACTAAAATATCTTACACCAGAGAAAGAAAACGGGGGTTCTTGGTCTTTTTTCTCTCCTTTATGAATTTATTTATTTGTTTATTTATTTATTTATTTTCTCATCTACTCCTGCTGCTCATTCCTCCCTTCTACCCTTGCCATCTCCCACCCTGGCAGTTTCCTGACCCTTTGCAGCCTCAGCTCTGGTGCAGCTCGGAGCGAGTGAGCGCTTTACGAGCAAGCTCCAGCACAGCGAAACGTGGGGCTGCACAAAGAGAGAACTCTGGTTAACTTTAATTAAGTTTGCATTACTTTTCCCAGTAGGACCTCAAATTTAATGGTATTACATTTTAAACTGTTTGGCAAGTCTTGAGAAAACAGTTTAGTGCATTTCACTAATAAAAACAAAAGCTGTGTAATAAACTGAGCCTCTGTTGAACCAAAATAAGAAGACATTGATCGTTCTGAGCATGCAGAAACTTCTTTTGAAAGATGACACTGTTGACTGTGCGCTGGGACTGAGGATTCTTTCCCACTTTGTCCTTGTTTTCTCCTGACTCAAGAAAAATTGCCATTCTTAGAGATGAAAATAAGCATGAGTTGTTGGGATGATTGTGAACCTGAGTCGAGAAAGAGGGCAGGAATTTCAGCAGCACCTTAGAGTCACGGTATTTTAATTTATTTTTTTTTTCAGACTCATAAAAATTATCCTCTGCTTGGGATCATGACAAGGAGAAGGGGAGTAAGGAAAGCTACCCTTTTTGCAGCCTGCTCCCCTCCCTCCTGCCCTCTGAAGCACAGAGCCCTGGAATGGGACAGAGGAGCTCATTTAGAGGTCAGAAACACCAAGTGTAACCACTGGATGACACCCCAGCTATCACCACTTACCCTATACTGGGAACAGGAAATAGCTGGAGGCTTCGGATGTCACTTCTGGTAAATGCTGACTTGTTAGTGGTGACTAAGAACCTGGTCCAAAGCCCACTGAAGTCAATAGAAAAGGTGTCCCCTGACTTCAGTGACCTTTGGATGAGTCTCTGACATGCTGGAGCTGCAATTCCAACAGCTCTGTCGGAAAAAGAAAGGAGACAGGGGCTCACTGGCAGGAACGTGCTGCATCTCTGGCAGTGGGTAAATGCAGATTTAGTGACCTTGTTAACAGGTCAGCAATGGCCTCAGCTGTTGGAAAAGACAGAAAAGGAGACCTCAGAGCTTTATTTAATCACCTGAAAGCACTGCAGAGTAATGGCAAGGCATAAAGATGGTTTGGCTGTTGCTGCTGCCTGACTTGTCCATGCTGTGCAACCCCTTCGTGGTCCCTGGGATGTGGGACCTCAGATACTGTTGGGTTAAGGGAGAACATTTTCTCCTGCAGTGACCTTGGGTCCATCCTGTGAAAGGAGACACCCGAAGCTGTGCGGGGCCTGATCCAAAGCTCACTGAAATGAGCAGGAATGTTTCCATTGGCTTGCCTGGGCACTGGATCTCTAAATATTTGGTAACTCAAATCTAAAATGAAAGCTTTTTCTGAAGCTTTAATTAAATTCCTGTGCTAATTCAGAAAAAGGATCATTTCGAGGTCAAGGACACTGCAATTATTTCTTTAAAAATCTTCTTATGACTCACTGTTTATGGTGTTGACTCTTATTTTTCTCCCTTTTTTTAAGGTTACTGCAAAGATCCTTATTTAAACTATAAATTGAATTAAACCCTCACATTTAATATTTAGTTATGATGTGGTTAAAAACGTTCTGTGCCAGGCAGTTGCTCTTTTATTTGCTTACAATGTTGTCTTTAATGAATGCCAAAACCATGCAGCTCAAATGAGCAAGCAGATGCCAAGTTATTAACAATTATTACCTTTTACAGTAATTTTTGGCAGCCTTTCACTTTTTTGGTGGTCTAATAATTTCAAAACAGGGAACTTTGAAATATTACACCGAGCCCAAACAGCGCCGTGGATTGGTCGACTTCCTCTTCTCTGACTTATTCCAACTTGTTTCCTATTGTGAAATATTTTTCCACCCAACATTTGCCCAGCATGGAGTGAGGTTTACCCCTGCAGCTAAAAGCCATCTTCCTGATGAAAAATAACAACTCCAGAGGTCTCCAGACCAGGTCCAACTACTGTGTGCAGCACACAGAAAGGACAGTCAAAAACACAGGGCGGGGACTCAAAGGGAGTCCTGAGCTCACTCTTAAGGTAAACAAAGATGCATGGAACTAATGAATCCTCCCAAATCAGGATTAAAGCTGTTGTGTCAAGGACCACATTTACAGCCCCAGGTGAGGCCCCTTCAGCTGCTAAAGCAAAGCAGAAAGCCCACCAGGGTTGTTGCTGAAAGCCTGTGGGCTCCTCAGAAGCCAGAGGTAGTTTAAGCTGGCTTGATGCTCATCACTGCTCTCAGCTTTGATGGTGCTGTGTCATCCACGGAGGCTCTGAGGAGCACTTTTCCATCTCAGGTCTTCTGGTGCTCTTTGCATGGCCTTCAGAGCCATTTCTGATAGTCTATTTGAGGTCTGGCTGGAAGCAGGCAAGGCTAAGCCACGCTGCACCCACATGTGATCCATAGTTCACTTTATCTGTTCTGAATTATTACACTGCTGGTAGTCCCCCCCCCATGCTTCTGCATTCCTCACTAATGGCAATTTCTCCAGTTTTCAAGTCTTTTCAAGGGTTTTCTTGATTTGTTTCTGGCTCTTAGGTTTTATTATAGAAGCAACCCTGAGCAACCCTGATGTGTCTTCTGCTTACACTCAGGTGTTGCATCTTCCTAAAGTAAACCTTTCACTCTCCATTTCTCCTTAGCAAAAAAACCCAAACCAAACCAAACCAAAACAACAAAAAAAAGAATTGCTTAAATGTATTTATGAAATTACAGGAAAACCCATTGGCAATGACATAATATTGTTGATAGTGGTTAAAACCTATGAAAAACACGGAAAAACCCTGGAAGGCTGTGCTGGTGCCATGCTCACAGTGGGGAGGAACTCACACACGTGTATTTGTGTGGGCAGTGGTGTTTAACAGGCGGCTTTTCCTCCCTCCTTCCAATCCTAAATAGCAATTAACATCTCCTTGCCTTGGGACCCGTGCCCAGAAACCTTGCCTGTGAAACTGCAGCAGAATGGAAAACAGGATTGTGTTGAAAGTCACAAAAATAGTGGTGTTCACTCCTGAATGGCTGCAGAGCTTGTGCTTATTTCTGAAGTGCTTGAGAATCGTGGCCAAACTCAGGTTTGGGCTTAATGGGGCACCTCCTGCTTTTCCCAGGTTCAAATTTGACCTCCACTGTTTATAAACCCCGGTGTTAGAACTGCTTTGGATCTGCCAATCACTTTTATTGCAACAGTTATTCTTTTCAGTGCAGTGCCTTGGATTCCATAGGTTTCCATAGGTTGATTAGTTTTCCAGCTGCCTCTGGAGTCAGCACAAATGCCTCTTTCTCCATGGTGGAGACCAACGCTTTCCAGTACCACAGCCACCACTATGAGCACTTGCAGCAGTCCCATAAGGCAGAAAGGGCTCAGCCAAAGTCCCAAAATTTATCACCATATTGGCAGAATCAGCTGCTCAATTTTTGGTCAATAGTCACTAATTATAGAACCAATAGGATGGCCAAAGAAGACCTCAGAAGAGCAGTCATTTGGTGCTGAGGCTTTTTATTTCTCCTCACTTTCAGGTCCTGGCACTGACGTTTACTGGAAGTTTCTGGGTGGGAGTCTTGTATCACTGTTGAAACAATCTGATTCTTTTTTCTGCTTAATTCTTGGGCTAGAAGATTTCAGGGCAAAATAACTCTTCCAACATTTCACTTTTTTTTTTTTTTTTTTAGCTAATTTGTCAGTGTCATAGATACTGGATTTTTAGGACAAAAACCAGATGCTGAATAAAATCAAAATGAAATACTGACCCTTATTATCAGCTATCAAAGCTGCTTGTCTCCCTTCTGTGTGGGTCATATTTCATCCTGAGGAGAGGGTGCATTTTATTTATTTATTGCACTCTAAAACAGCTCGAGTGCATTAGATTCTGCTCCTCTAACCTAAACATTTGAAAGATGTTTCCTATTGCAAGATGATGTTGCATAACCAAAGCAAGATTTAAAAAGCCACTGGGGTAAAGTCTGTAAAATTTATGGTGTAATTTATTAAAGGGACACAGTCTGCTACTTTTTATAGCTCTGTATGTGCCATGCACAGGGGCAGCAGGACCCCAGTGAGCAGCTCCGGGTGGGGATTGAGAGGCAGCGAACCGTCAGCATTTACATGTGGTAGCAGTTTATTAGGAAAGCAGTTTATTAGGGAAAGAGATTCCAATTTTTAAAGTTCCACCAGGGGAAGCCTTGAACACCCCTTTCCCAGATTTAGAAGGGAATTATGGAGGCCAGCTCAGTTCCTGAGCTCTCCTGTCCTGTCTGGACCAGGCACTTTCCATGAAAATTTGTCCTTCCAACAGAAATGTTGTTGACACTGGGACAAGCAGCCACAGCAGACTTGTTTTCTCCAGGACATGCTGTGACCAATGAAAGCCTCTAAGTAAAATCCCAGGAGATATTTCTGCCCAGAGAAGCTGTGGCTGCCCCATCCCTGGCAGTGTCCAAGGCCAGGTTGGACAGGGCTTGGAGCAACCTGGGATAGTGGAAGGTGTCCCTGACCGTTGCAGGGGATAGAATGAGATGATCTTTAAGGTCCCTTCCAACCCAAACCCTTCTATGATTCTATAACTCTAAGAGAAGCAGAAGTAGCAGGTGCTCTGTTCATGATGCACTTCTGGACATTTACTCTTCTTTTTTTGGAGCCTGTGACTGCTCAGGAGCCGCACGGCCTGACTTCCTGAGAAACTCCCTCCAAGGTGAAGCTCTCCTACTTAATAATCCTTAACTAATATTGTTATTTTTACTATTGTTATGCTCATCAATAATAACGCTGCCACACGTGATGCAATTAGTTCCTGTGCTACAGCAGCACCTACTTAATCCAGGATTAAGGCCCCGTTGTGTGAAGGGTTTCACGGACAAATAACAAAGAGTTCCCTTGTAATGATCCCTTTGAAAACAACATTTCCTGTTTCTAGGCTGAGCAGAAATGAGACCACACAAGATTTACAATGAGGGAAGAATTGATTACAGAGCTTAGCAGCCATTTTCATTTTTAGGTTTATTTTTTATTGTTATTGTTAGTTCTAGGCTAAATAATTCAGGAAGAGTGTCCTTCGCACTTGGACTTTCTGGCTCACAAAGAGCTTTTCATAGGACTGATAATTTGCAGAAGTTTCAGAACAAGCTTCAAGGAGTAAAATACCTCCATTTCTTTCACATGTGGTGTTTGCACCCTACCCTGTACCCACTGGAGACTTACAGGAGGTCAGATTTGGTTGGGTAAATTCCTTAGATTTTGTAACCACTTACAGCTCTGGAGGACACCAAGATTATAGCCTTGATAGAAAACATATTTTAAATGTTTTTATTGAAATTGCTCTCTCTGTAATTCCGAGTCCTGTATCCTTATGGAGTCATGAACTTCACTGGAAGCAAGAAAAAAAATTACCACTGACTTCAACAAGGGCAGTGTTAAATCAAAGGGTCTTGGGGGTGTTGGCTCTCTTGGCAGGGTTAAAAGAGAGGTAGTTTCAACAGCTCTGCAGCAACCCTTAAAAACTTCCCTAAAAGTGTCCTGCTGTGCTGACTGAGGACACAGAATCCCACAGAATCACATGTGTTGGTTTATGGTGCTGCAGGGGAGCTCCGTGTTTTCCACATCCCTCCACACCCCCTGGATGGTCCCAGCATCTCAACATACATTCCCAGCCTCACCCCAACTCCCTGGTGTTGCTGTGTCCTTCCAAACACCCAATAGCCATTCTCACCTGTGACAGCATGATCTGTGCCTCTAAGGGTAGATTTGAGATCCATGTTCTGGGAAAAAACAATAATTATGCTGTTATCAGGATGTGAGTTTTTATTTTAAATGAAATAAAATAAAATGAAATAAAATAAAATTTAAAAAAAATATTTAAAAGTTAGGTTTTACTGAAAATAATTCTCTCTCCCCCACTCATCTTTGGGATCATTGCAGAGAGAAGAGTCCATCAGGCAGCCTGAGCTCCTCGAATTTTCCTGAAGAATTAAAATTTTGATTGTGCCTGCTTTGAAAAAGGCAGATTAAATTCCCTGCAGTGGTATAGGATGGAAGCAGAAGGATTTGTGGTGTTTCCCACAGGAGTTGAACAGCACGAGAAAATCACTACCAATTGCTTGTTTGTGTCCCTGGCATTTTTCAAAACCCTTCAGAAAAGGAACTGTTTGAGAAAATAACTGTAAATATTGGGATTTTTGGCAAAGGAGAGATATAGTTAGCAGAAATCCTCCTTGTCTGTCTTGTTCCCAGGTCTGGACAGGAACTTTTTGTTGGATTTGTTTTCTTAGCCTGTGCAGCCACACTTCTCTCCCTTTTTTCTTGTCCTGTTTCTTTATTTTTGATTCTTTTGCCTATTTTTGCCCCTTTTTTCCATGGGGAGAGGATGGAAGAGAGAAAAGGCTTTTTTAGTTATCCAAGTATGACACTTTCCTATATTTACAGGTAGAAAGGGAAGCAAAAAGCCATATCCAACACTTCAATACAGCTGCTTACAAGAGGCAGAGTTGACCTTCCAGGTACATCCCACCATCTCCCTCCGGCGCTGGGAGACTTGTGGAGGGATGTTCCCTGTAAGATCCATCTCAGCAGCCAAGGAGAGGGGAGAGAAGGGACAGGGCAGCCCTTGGAGAGTCTGTGACAACAGATTTCTCTGGGACTGGGTGGTAAATACCTCATAATGCTGTATGAGGGTGGAAAACTGCTTGGGGGCCAGAGGGAAGCATCCTACAGGCTGCATGGAAAGCACGAGCTTCCAGATGGAAAAGGCTGCTGCAAAACACCAGTGCAGCTCCAGTGGAATCAGGATTCCATATAAACAGTTATATCTGCAGAGTTTAGCCATGGAAATGGAGAGGAATAAGCTGTTCTGGTGTAAGACGTGTAAAACACACAGATACAGTGAGATTGTAAAAGCAGCTCTGGGTTGGCAGAGGTTGGGGAGGGAAGGAGGAGATGCTGCAATGGTGGGATGTGAACTGGAGCTGGGACTGATGCTAATCAGGGGGATTAAACTAATTCCTTTTCTCCTGTAAACTGGTCACAGCACATTAAGGGATGCTTTTATAGTAATATTGGTAAAAATTTGCACATCCATAACCAGTGATATTGGCACCAAACAACGCAGAGTCCAGAGCTTAAGTGTTGTACTAATCCTTTTGCATTGGAGACTTTGTCCTTAAAAGAAAAGAAAAACAGTAATAAATTAAAAAAAAAATAAAAAATAATGCTAGTTCATTTAGAAGTGAGAACTGAGAGCAAAGAAATTATTCAGGCACCCAAAATCTGTATGCAGCAGTCATATTTATAGTAATGCTTCCCTTTCTAAATGACTTGTAAATGGCAAATAAATATTTAAGAGATTTTTACAAGAAAATTGCAAACATGGCTAGGATGTGTCAAACATCAGCTAAAACACATCAATCCGAGGTTTTATAGCTGGTTATAAACTTGGGTTATAAGCAAGCTTCTGGTCACTATAAAAATGATTTGCCATTTATTAAACCAGCTATTTCATACAGATAAATAAACTCACCCTTTATTAACTGTTTATAAGTGCATCATTAATGGACAGTGTTATTATACTATAGGAGGAATGTTGAATTTCTGACTTGTTTGCAGCCAACACTCATAAGCAGTAAAAAAGCCAAGTGTATCCCCTTCCCCAAGAGCAGTCTGACATCTTCCCAGCAAGCACCCAAATTGTCCAGCCCCAGGGGCTACAGGTTTCAAACTGAGGGATGAACATCTTTGACCTACATAAAGTAATAAAAAAGGAATAAAAAGTTAGAACCACAGAACCATTGAGGCTGGAAATGGGTCACTGAGTCCAACTGTTTCCACAGCACTGCCGAGGCCAACCACGTCCCCAGGTACCACATCCACATGGCTTTTAAATCCCTCCAGGGATGGGGACTTGAACACTGTCCTGGGCAGCCTGTGCCAGTGGCTGATAACCCTTTCCATGAAGGAATGTTCCCCAATATCCAATCTAAACCTTGACCCACAGTGATCTTCCGGACAACCTGGCAATGTGGGGGTCAGTTTTAGACCTCCAAAGTTTGCAATGCAGGAGAATATGGATGTAGGGTGTCTATGTCGGGTCAGACTAAAGCTAATTCCTGCTGCTAAGGATTTTAGTCCCTCTGGGAATGATGGCCAAACACCACCAGCTGCTTTTGAGTGGTTTTGAGCACATCTTCGGTGTTTTTGCCAAACCTGCCTGGTGGTGCTTGTGGAGGAAGGGCTGTGGGCAGGAGCTCACCCCTGGATTTCAGGGCACATCTTTTGCCTCTCCCTCAGCCCCTCGTGATCTGGAGAGCAGCCCCAAGGGCACATACCATTGTTCTGAAGTCAGGCTTTGTTATTTTTTTTAAAGAACAGGCTACTTGAGACCTCGTTTTCTTTTGAACTAGGGAGAGCCCATCTGTGAAGTAAAAAGATCCTATATATCACCCTGCTAATAAGTTTTCCTCAGCAGTTGCTAAAGTCAAGTGTTAGTCTTCAGCTGGATTCTCATTAAAAAAAGAATAAAAATAAATAAATAGATACCACTGGCCAGGAGATGAAAACTATCCTTTCAGCCACTTTATAAACTTACCTCCCACCCTAAAAAGAATTAATATTTCAAGCCATGGAGCAAAAGGATTTCAGGGCTGCGGAGGGGGTTTGTAGGGGGGATTTAGATCTTTTTAGCCCTGAATAAAAATTCCTATTAAAGGTAATTCAGTGCAGCAAAACAACGAACCTTGTATTAATGTAACGGCTTTTCCTACAAATCTATCATGTGAAATACCAAGAGAAAACATTTTTATGATGAGCAGCAGCCTCCAATTGAGGGGGAATAGGAAGGTCATGGAGACAATATTTTCTTGGAGATGTTGACACATTAATTTTTACAGGTTGGACACTGGTAAGAGGAAAAATCGAAGCCTTTTGCCTTGAGAGGCCCTTGGCACCATCTGATTTCTGATGTTAATGCAAACACAGTTTTGATCTCTTTGATATCTTTTTTCTCCCCTCCATTTTCTTTGAGGGAAGTCCAAGTTTTTAGTGCTGGGCTGTGAATTAGGACTCTGTTGTTATGTGAACTGCAGGGAAACCTATGGAAAGCCTTAGTGAAGTCTCCAGGGTCATAAATCCCCCCTAAAGCCCATCTTAAAGAGTCCTTATCTTAACATCTCCTGCTTCACGGGTTCCCAGGGAACAGTCTGAAGCCCCTGGAAGTGGAACACGTTTCCCCACTCCTGCCCAGCTCCCTGTGAGATGGTGTGTCTGAGCTGCCCACCCTTCCCCACCTCCTGTCATTGATGTTTTGCAGCTTAGGAGTGAGAATTTCCCTTTTTTTGGTCATATATTCCCACTACAGTACTGCAAAAGACTGAAATAATCTTGAAAAGGAGCTTGGAAAATGGTGCATTTAAACACACCTGGACCTGGAAAAGACCTGGAACACACCTGGAACATGCCTGGAACACACCTGGAACACACAGTTCTCCTGGCAGGCTCCTCTTGCTGTTGGCTGAACCCTGAGGTCCCTGTTTATAGGATCCCTCTGTTTATTATCTCGTCCAGCTCATTACAAATAGATGCTGTAACAGATAAGGCCACATTAAATAAAGGCACCACATGAAATCCCAGTGTTTAACCAGCTGCTGTCAAGGTATTTCTTGTCAAGAGAAGAGAGTTCAACAGCCAACACT
This sequence comes from Lophotriccus pileatus, assembly GCA_035583135.1. Classification (NCBI taxonomy): domain Eukaryota; kingdom Metazoa; phylum Chordata; class Aves; order Passeriformes; family Tyrannidae; genus Lophotriccus; species Lophotriccus pileatus. Next base: position 17,311,230 of record JAWWES010000021.1, on the reverse strand, counting down.
TTGCTGAGGCAAAACCATCCAAACCGTCTTGGTGACAGATCCTTCAGAAAAATACTTTCATTTACCCAAGAAATGGTTCCTTGCATGTCCTTTTTTATTTGGTTCAGTGGATGCATTGATTTGGAAGCCCCAACTGATCCAAAACTGGTCATTTTTAAACCCTGTAAAACCTTATAACAGAAAGTTTGTTCCTCAAACAGGAAAACTGAGACACTGGAGACATAAACAGGTCGTGCTGGCACCAGTTTTTTCAGTAGGCTGCACATTCAGATGCAGATTTATTAGTCTGGAGACAAATGTCTCTTTGGAGGAATGGAAACCAAATGTTGCTGGCATTTCATGTATCATATTCACTGCAAAAAATACAAACTTAGCGAAATATGGGAAATGTGCCCCCAAGAATCTTGCTATTCCATTTACCTCAGAAGTGCTAGACTTCATCAGACTCCCAAAATCCCCACCCCCTCCTTCCCCTCTGGTTCCTCAATGAGTGGAAAACAGAAATTATTTGCAAATTGCCCCTTCCCCGTGATTTTACGGCATTCCCCTTGGAACAGTCACTGCCCTGGCTCAGCAGGAGGTTGGTCCCAGGCATCCTTTCGCTTGCCAAGGACAGGAACAGGATGGTTCAGCATCATGGGGAGGCCTTGGGGCTGAGACATGGGGAGGATTTATCCTGAGCCCTGTGATTCCCACTGCAGGGCTCACAGAGACATGGCAATCATTCCAGAAAGGCTGGGGAGAGGGCAGGGGGGGCAGAGAGGAGGGAAGGTTGATACCTGGACCAGCTCTAGAAACCTCTTTTGGGATCAAAAGAAAATGAAAGCCTGTTTGTATTCAGAATATTGGTGTTTGGCTTGAGCAGTGCTGGGGGCACAGCCCGTGGTTGGCAATGGGACATGTGCAATGCCTAAGAAACTGCTGGAGTCTGCACTCCTGGCCCAGGAGGGTCTGTAGCTTTGGGGTGCATTGCATGGAGAAGGGGATGGATCAATACCTGTCTTCCATGTCAAGAAATTATCTATGATGAAGGGATAGAACAAAGCCACCATGGAAAACAGCTCTGCTCCTTCAGGAGCTGGACACGGGTCAGGCATATCTCAAAACTTTTATCCTTGCCAGGTGATCCCATATCAACATCTGCAGAGCCCCAAATCCCCAGCTCCCATTCTTCGAGCTGTCAAAGCAGCCCTCAGCACCAGGATGAAGTTCTAATTAGGCAGGATGAAGGATTTCACGGAGCAGAGCCTGGAGGAAGCCTGGCTGGGGCAGAAGCAGCAGGATGATAAGTCAACCAGGGCAAAAGGTCTGATTGCATTTCCCTTCCCGGGAATGGGAATAGTCATCTGAGCAGGGAGAAGCACTTATTGTCCTGAGTCAGTCAGCAGTTTTTCCCTGTGAAACACCTACCCCAACAAGAAGCAGCAGATGTTTCATGTAAATCTGCCATAGGACAGAAACATCCAGAAGGTCAGATGACCAGATGTACAGATAGGGATGGGGAGACAGAGGAAATTGCTTTTCCCCTGGAGGGTTAGCAGGAAAGAGTTTTCATTAGTGCTTTGGATGCAGGAAATGCGAAGCATGGGAGCTATTAATAGAAATGGCCTCTTACATGGATGCTGGAGAAGAGCAGGCAGCCAGAAATGAGGAGAGGCTGTTTCACCCATGAGTGAAGCCAGAAAAAATTCCTGCCCACGTCCTTCCACCAGGAGTGACAGACCAGAATACTGGCATTCAGTTAATTTTGTACTCTCCCTGTAGTTGGTGTCCAGGAAAGAAGGAGGAGATGCAATTTGGCTGCAGAAATGCTGCTGAGGGCACATATCCAGAGCCTCTGAGGCTGATTAGCATTAACACAGACAGACTTTTCAAGGATGGTGGCTGTTTTTAGGGAGTGAAGACAGTGTGCATGAAGATGGGATGTGAATTTGAGGGAGAGTAAAAGATGATTTTTCAGGAGTTTCATCATGGTCTTGCTGACCCACATACTGAAGAGTGGCTGAAGGGGTGCTGACCATGAAAGAAATTTAATACAGGTTCTTGAAAACTGAATAAACCCCTCTGCTTTGTCATGAACAACCTTGTAGTTGCTGGGGCTGTGGAAGAGGACGGACACAAGCAGTGTGATTGCATCTGAGTAGTCCTTATAACAAACTATCTCAGGAATTAATGTAACCCACACAGTCTCTTGTTGTCCTCGTGTCCCTTCCTACAGAGGTGCAAGAATAGGTACATTAACATAGCTGGGTTAAAACAAATACATGAAACACAGGCAGGTCACCAAGTGCCCAGTTTTACAGAGTGTAGAGAACTCACCACAATGGGCAGTAAAAGTCCTGAAGGGGATTGATATGAACAAAGAAAAGTCAAGGGAATATTTTACCTTAAAAATTGCATAAGGCAGTGGAGCACCCCTAGAACTTGTCCTTTAGTCGTGCAGGGTGTCCTTTGCCTCCTTCCAGCTGCATTGTAGCACTAATACTCTTTATGATCCCAGAGATTTACCCTTCTCCTTGCTTTCCGAGTCTGTGAAAAGGATTTAATATTTAGCTACTGCACAGATTAATGTCAGGTTACTGCAGGGATGTAAAACACTCTGCTAGTCCTACGTAATTACATTATTATGGTCCTATAATAACACAGGCAAACCCATTTCGTTTAAGTGTTGGCAGGGGTAACATCCCACTGTATGCAAAAGTTCATTCCACTTCTTTCCAGCCTGCTAAAATGGTAAAATAATTCTACCTATTCCCTGTGGCAGCAGCATTTACAGTAGTTAAAAATAGCAAAGCAAAATTAGTTCAAAATAAAGAAAGCAGAGCATTATATTGTGGTGCTCCCTATGCTGCTGTTGCTGAGTGTTGAGGAAGAGGGAAAAGGAAAAAAAAAGTCAACTAAAAATATAAATTGTTTGACACTGGCAATAGAATATAGATATTAAAGACCTTTTGAGGCAAAGTTTCAGTTTTCTGTTATTATGTGTACAGTAGTTGTTTCAGACACTTCAGCTCAGCTGCTCAGAGAAAATGACAATTTTATGCTATTTTCCCAGAAATGTCACCATTTCCATTTGTCTGTTGCCTTACTGAGTCCCCCCAAGCCCAAATCACATGGGTGTCTAAAGCAGGAGAACCATGATGCAGATGGAGATGTTTGACCCCTGCCAGGGGTGGGTGGACACCAGTCTGCCCCACCACCATCCTGCCAACTCATCTTTGACTCATCCTAGATCCCATTTGAGGTGGAAAAACTGCAAAGGGAAAAAATCTGGTTTGCTAAAGCTGATTTATAGAGGACATGGTTGCCCCTGGTTGGTGTGGTCACTTCACAAACCCCCTCTGTGTATCCCGAGGAGAAAATGCTGACTCTTGTGAGGCAATCTCTCAAGGTATGAGAATGATGTCCTGCTCATTTTCACAACTTCTTTACTTTGAACACTTTGCACTGATCATTAACTGTCACTTTTGGACATAAGATCAACAGATTTTGGGGGATACAAGTCAATAAAATTGTTTCTTCCTGATAATTTTCCTTGTTGTGGAGGTGTTATTTAACATTATCCAGTTGGGATAATGTGAAGAAGCCAAATGTTTATCTGCTGGTGCATAAATTATGTCTACAGTTACGGCATTTCATTTTATTCTCTCCTTCAAAAAGCCATCTGTCCAGACAACAAGGAGAAATAGGTCTTCTCCCTGCTCTTTCTTTTTTTTGGGTTGTATTTTCACAGAAAACAAAAACCCCACCACCTTTTTAAAAAATATTTTCTGCAAGAACTCAAAGTTTTCTTGTGAATTTTAGTAACACATCCAAACTTTCCAGGTCAGGCTGGGGCACCAGGACACTGGTTGCCCTACACAGGTATTTCCAGAAGGGTTTGCAGCTCAGCAGACATGGATAAAGGGTAGTGCTGGGAAATGGAGAGAGGAGGGAATTGCCAAAAGTAGAACTACTGCTGACTTTTCTCCAGCATTTTTCCCCTTCAGGTGTGACACACAATGTGTGTTCAATCCATTAGGTCCTACAGGGGAGGTTTTTGTTTGAGTTTCTTATTGAATTGCAGACGTGAAAATGATCCAGTTACATTTTAGAAAACAAATATTTTCTTTTTAAATGTTCTCCTCCCTGTTCAAGGTTGTGAATTACACTGATTTGAGCCATTGGTTTCTCCAGCTTCTCTACCTGTTTGTCTTATCAATCTGTGACATCTTGTCATGGACCAAAATCTAATCATTTCCATGAGTTTTCTGGACTTTTGACTGAACATTATCAACTTTTGTGGAAGCTCATGTGCAAGTTCTAATCAAAACCCTGCTGGATCTTTCAGGTAAAAAATTATTTCAGGAAACCTGGGGCTGTGATATCCATGGTGTCATCTGTGGAAATCCTTCCCAGGCCTCCGAGGGATGGTGGATCCTTTCTCTGGGGGTGTTTGTCGCTTAACATCTGGTGCTCCTCAAGCCAAAAGGAGATCCATTGGACTTTACTTCTTGGAAGTCAACCCACTGAGGATCACTGTGGTTTCACCTGAAGGGGTTGGAATACACTTGTAAAATCTGAGCTGACACATTCATGTCATTTTGCTGACACATTCATGCCAGGGGGGATAAAAAAACAAATAAATAAAAAAAAAAAAAAAAAAAAAAAAAAGAGAGTGGAGAAATATGGTAGATTTTAGGAAAAATAGACTGAGTGTTTTTCCATCTTGGCCTGGCCCTGTTCAGAATGTGTGATTTTACCAGCCTATGCCAAGAGCTCATTTTTTGGGTGGTTATTTTTGTTTATATAAAGGAATATATTTCACTGTCAATATTATAGCAGAAGAGAAAATCTTTTGGAAGAGACACATGTGTGCAGTCTCTGGGCATTACATCCTCTGCTTTTCCCTGCTTTCTTTTTCTCAGCCAGCTCTGTGCTCTCTCACTATGGGAAGTCACAACCGCTCTCATGCCAACAACCATCTTCCTTTTCCTCCTTCCTGAGGAGCTTTCAACTCTTCTCAGTGTCTTCAACAGCTCAGTGCCATCAGAGGGGAGAAAGGCCTTCAGCTGCTTCCTGTGTGGTGTGATTGAAGGATGTTCCACTGGAAGAGGAATTGCCAGTTATCCTTCCCGGGGAGCTGATTGACAGGGGCATTGTGAGCTCCCAGCTGGATGGACAAGCACCTGAATTCACCTGCCATCGAGGAACAGGCATCACTTGACAGCCTGAGCCCCATTAGCAGAGGAAGGGTCATTAAAGAAGCAAACTGCTTGTTCTTGCCATGACCGTGTTTTGCACGGTCCAACTCAAACAAATGTCCGAACTGACATTCCAAGCATAATAAAGAGGTTTCCATATCCGTTGCACTTTCGTTGCACAACACCCTTCAATAGAAGTGTTCAGCTAATGGAAAACCGAAATGGCTCAGGGAAAAGAAAGAAAGAAAGAAAAAAAAGAAAATAAAAAAAAAATTGCCCATTTTTTCAACATCTCTACTTTCAGATGAGAAAGGAAAGGGGGATGTAGAGAAGAATGTAAAGAGCAAACATCTTAAAATGCCAACGAGAGTCTTTTGGAAACTGATTAAAACCATTTGTGTGTGGTCACCAAAAAAAAAAAAAAAAAGGGAGTTTGCAGAAAGTGGAAGGGAGACAACCTCTGCTCTGTTCTGAGGCACAGAACCCATGCCAGCGTTTCTTCTGACTTTACAACTTTTTCTTGGCCTATCCGGGTGAAAGGCTGATTAAAAATGGGGGCTGAGAATGGCTGTTGAAAAACCTCCCAGATTGTGATCCCAGCACAAGGGCAAAAGGAGCCTTGCAGCAAATTGTTCCTGGCTGTCTGGATCACTTATCAAATACAGCAAAGACACCCAGCCACAGCCGTCGGAAATTGCACACCCAGGGAACTGCTCCTCACAAGGGGCTTTTTCCTTGCATTCAGTGGGAAACAGAGGAGAAAACAGACTCTGAATTACAGATGAAAGGAGAAAAAAAAGAAAATAAAAAAGGAAAATAAACCCCCAAGCTTTTCTGTGAAAAAAAATCATAGACATGGACGGAAAGAGATTTATCTACTCCAAACCCATTTTTTCTTCAGTGGTGTCCTAGGTAAAATGAAAGAGGATTGGATTTCACTGGGAGAATGACTGTGAGGTCTCTTGTGCAAGCCAGATTTTCCAACCATACATTTAAAAGTGGTTGCTCAAGTTTGGGTAAAGAAAGAAAAAAGAAATACACTCACCCAATTTCCGAGCAGTCTGTGAACTGGGAGCTTTGGAGATGCAGAGAAGCAGAGCATGGATTTCCAGCTCACATGGGGATCTCTCCAAAGGATGGTGGTGTCAGGGCTTTTTTTGTTGCCCTCTTGACCTCTCGTGGGGGTTGTGTTTTATTTTTCGCCATCAGGGGCTTTAGTGAACATAAAATTCCTTTCCCCATGAATGCTCCCGAGAAAAATGGGCAGCCAGCACAAAATGCCAGAGGTCTGGTAGGTGCAAGAGCATTTTGAGTAACTAGAGTGCCAGTTAATCAAGGGCAGCTCCAGCTGGAAATATTGTGCTCATGGGAAATTTAGCATCCATTATACCCACCAGTAAAACCAGCAAACACTGGAAAGGAAACTTAAACTGCAGAAATCAAGGAATCTCGTTGAAGAAGAGCGTCCTTTATAAATGCCAGAGGGTTGAAACCTGGAAAGGGTAAAGCTGAGAGCTCACAGAGCATTGATTTACAAGCTGACAGACTCATTGAGAAGTGGTAAAGGAAAAGCCTTCTTGTGATGTTGCTTTTTCCAGGATTCAAGGAGATAATTAATTTGCTGAAATTTCAACCAAAGATGAGCAGTTTGGCCTCCAGAGCTGGTGATAACAAAGTGTCTGGGAATTAATTCTGACCCAAGATTCAGATCTTATAAAATATTCATCAGATTCATTAAGTTTTTCATTAGTGGTTATTGGTAGTAATGCAGTGACTAAATATTGAATAAATACTGACTAAATATTGAACCAAAATGCAATTATTAAATCCTTGATGGACATTTAAATCTATGATATTATATTAACCTCCAAAACCTGGTTTTTATTTTGATCTGGTGTAACAATTCTCCTCACAGACCTGTGTCCCTACATGGACTAGTCGAAAATTACATTCATTTTTCTGGCTGAGTGTTTTTTTTCCCAGTAAACTGGTTTCTATATTTAACCTGACTTTGAGCAGCATCACGGATTTTGTTTTTGTACTGGATGTTTGCAACTTTTTTGGCACATCATAATCTCTTGGCACACCCTGATGCTCCTAAATGGTGCTAAAATAAATCACTCCTTAGCCTTCATAATCCAAAATGCTTTGTGACTTGAGTTGAATTAATGCAGTTGCTCAAAAAATTCAATGGTGCTTTAATGGGACAAAGAAGAGAAAGAAACCCACAATGTGAGGAGAGGACAATATTCTTCATCTCTTTTCCATAACAGGGAGAAGCAAACATATTCAAAATGAGAATTACCTTATTACAGAGACCAAGGAGGGACCCAGTTTAGCTTTTACTGATAGACATGGGATGTCTGAGACTGTAGGTAGTTCTGGTGTAGCCATAGTTTGGGAAAACCTTTCCTAAGTTACATAGGAATCTCATCCTGCAAAATCCATCATGTGACTGAGCTCCTCAAATATTTTGCACTTGATTCCCCAACAGCTTTAAAATGAGTCATAATGTTTGAAATTTGTTTGCTACCAGCAGAAATCCAGTAAGGAGAAAGAACCAATTTAACAAAATCATTGCCAATGCCTCCCTAATTCTAACAGTCATTAAAACTAACCCCAAACACCAGAGTGGTAAGGCAGTGGATGCTCATCAGGCATCCTTATTTAACTAATTAGCATTATTCATAATTAATTAACATTATTTATAATTAATATGTCTATTTACCCCCTCTTTTGATTTTTGTTTCTACCATGGTGAAACAGTCACTCTCCAGCACAAGAACTTCATTTCTAAGCAGAGGTTTAGTCAGACCCTTCTATTTGTGGAAGGCTCCCCATTCCCTGTGTCAAACTCACACCTGGAAATGCTTCAGGTGGGAGGATGGTCCAACCCTGGTAACAACAAAGCTACTTCCAGCCCACACCAGTGCAAACCATCCCTGAGACTAATTCATGGCATCGAACAGGGGAGTTTGGCATCAAGGTGTGGTACTGAAGGAGCAGGGAGGGGAGGTTTGCAAAATAATTGCACATTGTTGCTTTAAGGGGAAAATAAAAGAAAACAGGGCTTTAGTTTTCTGAGCTTTCTCCATATTTTCCAGCTTTCTGGATTTTAACAAGGTCTTTATAAAATCTCGTGCCTCTGCACAACAGAGCTGTGATGAATTAAGGCTGTTGCCGGGTTACCTTAACTATTTCTGGGAGTTTTTGTCTGAGATTACCCTTAAATTAGGGCCAGGTACCTTCTCCAGGCTGAGCTGATAAGTAGCTCTCAGGAAGCAGGGAACAGCTCTACTCTCCTTTTCTTCCTTTCTGACAAAGGAAATCCCTTCTCTTTGCTGTCTCCAAGGAAGCAGCTTAATTTTTATGATCCCAATGAGGAAAAACTAAAACTTCAGAAACTTTGATTTTCAGATTTTATTTTTATGGAGATATCTTTCTCTGTCTTTCAACAACACTTCAGTAATCCTCTAACAACCAACAACCTCTTCAAAACGGATTTTTTTCCCCCCAAGGTTTTCTTTTTTCTGCAGCTGAGGGAATGAGGAAATAATTCAACTGTATCTCTTTATCTTCACTGGAAGGAAAATAATTAGACAGATATATTACAGCTCTTATCTTATTCCCTGTGTCTCACACATATGTTATTGGAGGGAGATTTCAGTTCAGGGAACATGCTAAAAGTTAAAGGAGGATAAGTGTGCTCAGGGGACACAGATGAGGTGGAGTGTCTGCTGGGAGGCTGCAGAGAGGTACAAGCCCAAGGCTGCAGCAGGATAATGTCAAGTCACGGCTCTCCCTGTGTGAAAAAGCAAGAAGGAGCTGCCACTTCCACTCTTTCACCTTTTCCAGTCAAAATTCAACTTGGTTTCTTTTTTCTTAACTTATGAAGAGTGCAAAGTGATGTTTCTCAAGAAATAAAATTAGTGAAAAAAATTTATTTCCTCAGAACTTCCGCTGCAAACCTCACCTTTTGTTGTGAACCCTTCAATAACAACATCCTGTTCTCCTATTTTTTAGTCCTTGGCTACAAAATTTGGCTCCTATTAACTGGACATGAATGATTGCAGTAATAGCAGAAAACAAGTTTTGTCCACTGTCATAATTCCACACCATAAAACCCCTCCACAATTCTATATCTAAAATAAGCCTAATACTGGAAATATTGTCAGGCATTAAGATTATGCCAGAAAACATCATAATCTATAACAATCCCCTCCCAGACTGCAGAGTGTGTCCCAAACACCAAGTTTGCTCTGCTAAGGACAGATATCTTTGTTGCTGTCCTCTTAGAAGAGACAAAAATATTTTGCTAAGAGATATTAAAGTCAAGCCTCCGATGTTTTTTTGCTCACTTGCTGAGAATTCAAGAAACCTTATTACTGCTGAGGGGAGAGTCACAGATTTAAACTGCAGAACTATGTAAGTCTTAAAATTTGCAGAGAATGGGTTCCAAATTCACCTTCTAACCCTCAGGAGAGCTCTTCCTATCAAAAATCAAATATTTCAGATAAATTATTCTGGAGGTGAGAGAAAATGGGGTGAGGAAGCGGCAGAATTATTTTAGAAATTAAGACAACACCTTCACGCCCAAAAATCTGTAATTTATCTGTCTATGGGGGGAAATGCATTTCACAAGACTTCTCTTTTATTGTGTTCTATGCCATAATGTAGAAACGTGATGGAAAATCTGGGAATTCTGCAACACAGACAGGCAGTTTTCACAGCTGGGTTTTGATGCTGAAGGCTGAAGGGGACTCGTTTGCTTCCAGCCAAGGCACCCACAGGGCTGAGGGAGGTTTCAGGAGCACCAGGGGCAGGGTTACCTTCCCCTGACCTTGTTCTCTTATTAAAAGGGGGATCAATATTCAGCCCCCTGTGGATTCCTGCTGGTCTCAGCTTTCCCTCTCTGGCAGGAACTGGTACCAGCGCCAACTTTTGCTCTGACACAGATTGGAGCTGACACCGGCAGCGATACTTTTTCAATAAATGTGACACCAGACACCAGAAATGTTTGCCACGAGGAGAGACTGTTCTCCAACTGCTCCCCATCTTATGAACTCTTCTAAAACTGTGTCAGCTTATCTCACTGCAACTTCTTTTGCAGTAACAACGCTTTCCTGCAAGGGGAAGAAATCCAGCAGGTGAGAAGTGACTGTGAAGCACTGTCGGCTGGCAACGGCACCCGGGAGAGTGTGGCAGCATTTCTGTGTTTGTAACCCACCTGAGGTCACGGTAATAGCATGCTGACATGAGAGTCCACCTCTGGAACCTGCCAGCTGCTGGCTGCTCTGTCCCTTTTTGGTTCAAGGAGTTTTAACAAGATGTTTCTGGTCTGCAATCAATGTAAACTTCCCATACGAAATCTGGTGGAATGTTCTGATTCCCAAATAAAGCACTCGGAGCTTGGTTTTCTTTCTAAGCATAACGTTCCCGGTTTTAGCCACAGCTCTGGAAGTGAGAGCAGTTTCTAATCTTTTTTTTTGTCATCTAACATTTTTTAAAACAGGATGGAGCTGGCAGGTGAGACATCAAATAGAGACCAGCCAGCACAGCTGGAATATCTTGGAACCAAAATGCATCTCAACCTTATCGCCATCGGCAGCGTCTCAGACCGAGCTCTAGTGATACAGATCCATAGCTTTGGGTTGGATTATTCCAATGCCAGAAAGCTGTCAGCCTCAGCAGGACTGAGGCACAGGAGAAAGTTATTCCCATGCATAAATACTTGCAAATGAGCCCCTCAGTGTGCTCACAGATGATGGTTTTTAGTATTGTTGTCACTACGTGTCAATAAGTCATCTAATAATTAAGCAGCACTAGAAATATGTAGTGGCCCTGCACTATATTTAGGCACAGTTTATTGAGTCATTTTACTGGCAGACAGGCAAGCTGTTTGATGAAAAGGAATATTTAGTGGCATAGCCCAGCTTGACCTCTTGGTGTTCACAGGTGTGGAGGGGGGAGATGTGAGAAAGACAGCCCTGAAAATAAAGATCAGGAATACCAGGTCGTCCTAAACCACAAGGCTGTATTTGTGTTTGCTTCTTGCAGGCTTTTGTGATGAGGATGAACAGTCAATAGCATGTGTCCAAAAGCCTCAGCTGCCCACAGTGTGGTACTCAGTGGCTTCCCATAGGAATTAGTGTTGTTCCCTGGGCCAGTGAAACCTCCAAGAATGATCAAGTTGATGCTGAGCTCCACCTTAGTTTCATGTCATACTTGACAAAATTATGTCCTTTCAGTCACGTTTCTGGAATCAGGTTTGTGTTTGTGCCTCCTCCAAGGGCTCAGAGGAGTAACTGCTCTCCCAGCTCAGAAGACAGAGGCTTGGAAACCCTTGGAGGGCCACCAGGGTCCCCAGCAGTGAAGCTTTCACAATGTGAGCTCTTGTAACACAAATCTGACTTCTTTCTCCTGGGTCTCAAGCACAGCAACCCCACATGGTGACATTGTCCCCCCATTGAGTTGCACCCAGGCCTCCCAGCTGCAAATTCAACACAAAATACTTGCTTTCTCTTGAAAGCTGCTTAATTGGCTGCTGTTCCTGCTCCTCCAGCTGCATTTGCATTAAAGAAAGACCTGCAATCTTTGGCATTCCCTGGCCAGCTCCATATTTAGTGCATGGACCTGGCAGTTCTCTGAACGCCCACATCTGTCTTTGCTCCCCACAGCTGATTTATGGTTAATATCTCAAAGGCATGTGATGCCAGTCCCACGTTGAGCTCTGGATTGTGGTGGTCCGTCTGTATTTGTTGAAATTGGGCCCAAAGAAGCTGGCTTGGAGCAGAGACTGCGAGGAATGTGAGCCAGTGGCCGTCCAGACAGCTCTGTCAGCAAGCTCAGGAAACTGGCTGAAAAATACTGGGAAGACGCCCAGATTTCAAACAACCTGTGGAGCTCTCATGAGAACACACTGTTTTAAAACAGAAAGTTGAGTGATATTCTTAATTACAGATTTATTTTTTTTAAAAAAAAAGGGTTAATGGTGTCCCTTGCCCTTGCAGAATGCGAGGCACGTTCCCCAGGTTGCCACCATGGAACAAGTGACCTTCGTCCTCTTGTGTGGAGATCTCATTTCCACGCCCTGCATTAAGCATTTTTGATTCCCAGGCAGAGATAAGGATCAGGACACTCTTGGAGTCCCAAAGCTGTGGGACCTGTAGATCTTTATACTGGCCATATAAAGAAATCTTTGGCTCAGGGGTTGGAATTCGTGTCCATCACCATTCCCCATCAGTTCCCTCGGATCCAGTGGTGGGTTTGGCTTGTTAAGACTGTCATCCCATAAAGCAGAAAGTTCCCAGCCCAAGACCCTCAAGTCCAAAGGGCAGTTTTATCTCCTGGACTAATGAGCTCCTTGATCTTATACCAGGGCCAGGATGACCTGAGCACAGATATGATTTAACTAAGCTCAGGCTTTAGGGCTCGATATCAGAGTATCAGGGTGAAATGTAAGTCTGGGTTGTTTGCTGGATGATCTAATGGTCCCTCTTGGGCTTAAATTTTATGAATTTGGGCTCTGGGTGGAATCTGATGTATTGTGTTGGTCAGGGTTTAGCCTGAGAGAATGAATCACAGCTTTTAGTCATGAAGAGGCACCTTGTACCCTGTCTGCAGTTAAAATAGTACTGAGATCCTTTCTCTTGAGAAATCTTCCTTGGGTTTTTAACTTTTTATTTATTGGTCATGTGACTGGGGCAGCATATCTGGAGCTTAGGAAATTGCACAGATTTAATATTGGACTGCAATTCATTATATCTGACCATTTAAGTCTATATATGTTGGGACAGGGTTTCATTGCTTTTTCAGGTCAGGAAGTGACTATCCCGTATCCTGACTTGAACAGAGCTTGCCAAAAAAAATCAGTTAAACCTCAGATTTTATTCATAGTTCACTTAATTTTATAAGATTTTTTTCTCAATTAAAAACTACTCAGAGGATGAGTTTTAAAACATTGAAAGGTGCTGCTCATAAAATGTAAACTAGGAAAAAACAAATCCAAACTTGGGAAGAGTAAATTGTTTTATTTAAATTGAAAATATTCCATATGAATAGAAAGAGATTCTTTCCTGTGTTTATAAGCTAATCTTCTCTTTATTATTGCACACGTCAGTGCTCTACAAACTTCTTTGTATGTCAGTGATGACATTAGGAAGGGGAGCAAACAGAAGAAAACACACCAAAAATTAGCTCTTGATAGTGACTCAGGGTTTAACAGCATAAAGCCATCCTTGTAATATTTGTTAGAGGCTAAAATTAGGTGGCTCTGTAAAACTGTGACTATCACTAAGTAACACAGAAATTATCTGTTAAATACATGCTTCTTTTGGTCAGCAGCTCGGTGGCCATGGTCTGTGCCAACTGGCCTAGAAACTGTGAAAATCAGTTTATGGCTCTGTCCTGATTCTCTGGTACAAGTATCTGTTTGAAAAGTAGGGTTGGAAGGGAAGGAGAGGATTTGGGAAGCTTCATGGAAGCTGAATGGAAACCCAGTGTAACAGAGCACTGGCCTGTTTAGTACCTATATTTAGTACCTCCTAATCCCCCAGGGCTGCTCTGTGGACAGGTATTAAATGCTGGCCCTGATGGAGAATTCTGCACAGTTTAATAAGCTCTGGACAAAACCTCAAATTATTGGTCCAGAAATAAGGAACTGTAAAGAACTTCTGGGGTCTGTTTCCTCTTTTTAATTACTTTGCTCCTTGCTCCGCTTCTTCTGCAGGAAGTTTGTTCCAGAGCCTTTTGCTGCCAATGGAAATGACTTTGTCTAAAGAGACCACCAAATCCAGTAAACTAGACACTTTCAGATCATTTATTTCCCCTCTAAACCCATAAATGCCTCTCTGGACAACATGTGCTGTGTATGTCAATATTCCTCTTTATCCAGAGAGTTCTCTCTCCTTGCCAGTGCTTTTTCCCTGGATGCAGTTTCAGGGGACAGCTGTGTCCCTCCTCCACCTCTACTTAGCTGAGCTAAAGGGAGCAAGGTCCCTATTCCATGGAACATTCCCATACCTTCCCATATACACATCAGCTCTGTCTTTTCCTCTCTTTCCCCACCAATAAAAATGGAAAGGAACGGAATGGAGTAAAATAGGACTCTGACTTGCTGAAATCCTCACTCTCATCTCCTCAACTTGATACCTTGCAGCCTTAAATATAATGTCATATATTACTTCAGCCTTCAGGGTCCTCTAGTTCTTTCCAGGTGCTACACTGAGACTTTTTGGCTAAAGGATTTGGTCTCCAGGATACATTTGCTTCTTTGTCTAATCTTGTCTGAATTTTGTTACTGTAGTTCTTGAGAACACCACTTAAAATTGGTCTCCAGTTGGCTCTTAGGGAATTGCCTATAACCTCCTACCAATCCAACCATTCCAGACAATGGGATCAATGTCCCTTTAAGGATGTTTCCCACTGGATTTCTTACTGGGTTACAATTTGCAAGCTCCCACCTTCTTCACTTAAACCAGAGTCTTCCTCAGAAGCACAACATGCTTTTTAAAGTTCTGCTTAGAGAAAAAGATCAGGAAAAGACTTAATGTCAAAAAATTACCCCAGGTAACCTCACACCCCATTTTGTTTCTGTCTTTACCTCGATGTCTGCAATGACCCTCATTCCCTCCTTTCTTTCCTAAACTTTTCATGTGAGCAGGGACAGCAGCACCATCTGTAGCTGCTCAGCTCATCCCAATGGATACATTTATTTCTATCCTGGCCCATGGAATGTGCCAGTTTTCCACTCTTCTGGCTGATTTTCCCCCCTCTGTTCACTGATTTCAGCACAGAGAGTCCTCTGAGCTTTTTTTCCACCTCAGATGTGTAACTTCCACTCCCATTCACTCATGAGCCATACAGCCTTTACTCCATGTTCCATACACTCTTCCTTGCTGGAAACACATTCAGTGCCTTCATTTAGTTTCGGGAATTAGACTCAGCTTCTATCAAACTCAACACCATCCTTCCTGCATAGCAAACCCACATCTTCTTTTCTGGTTCTCTTTTTATTCTTCTGGTTAAGGAACTTCTGCTGTTTATTTTAATATCCTTT
The DNA here is from genome assembly GCA_035583135.1 of Lophotriccus pileatus. Taxonomy (NCBI): domain Eukaryota; kingdom Metazoa; phylum Chordata; class Aves; order Passeriformes; family Tyrannidae; genus Lophotriccus; species Lophotriccus pileatus. The sequence continues at coordinate 17,295,990 of JAWWES010000021.1, read as the reverse complement.
GCAAGGTCTAACTCATCTTGACTTTTGGCAATTCTCACTTTACCCCTGTGCTTGCTGACCTCTAAAATGCAGCTTCCTTTGCAGATTCATCTCTTTTTCCACCCTTATCCCTAACAGACCCTACAAAATGAGCCAGTGAGCTCCAAACCCTTCAGGTTTTTCCTCTCTTATTTGCAATGTGAGTCCTACATCGGTTTTCCACTTGTGGTGCAAAGAATTTTCAAACATCCTGCAAGTACAAGGCAACAAAAGCTTAGCTGGAGCTGCTTGCCCTAATCAGAGCCTTTAATAATCACTCCTTGAAATAAAATCACTCTTTGAAACAAAAATAATCAAGCAAACAGCCCTCATAGCTACAAATCTGAGGATTTTTATTTCCCCTCCTACTGTGTGTCAGTGGCCACAGTGGCTGAAGTTTTTTCCTGATTCTCAATCTCCTTTTTCAGAAGATAATCTCTAAGTGCCAAAAAAAAGGCTTCAAATTTATTTACTTTTTGTGATTTTATAGTCAAAGTATCTACTGATGATCACCTCTCACTTGCTGTTACTCGTTGTGTTACTCCCATGTGTCTCACGTTGAAACAATTCCTTATGGTGTTACATTGTCTAAAAACATCTCAGATCTTTATTCAAACCCTGCAATCTGACCAATTCCTTAAGAATTAAAGACATAGCATTACTTTGAGCTTGACATTGTGTCCTGATGACAGATAACATGATATTCCTTAAACAACAGACCAAGGAAATACAAGAGGCAAACTGGGTGAATAAATATATTGTATTTATATGTATGGTAACTTCCTTCCTTGAGAGAAACTTCCAAGATATTGTCTAACAGTTTAAGGCCTGCAAGGAAGTAAAGAAATGAAAGTTACTCATTCTTGGGTTGCCTGAAAACATTTTTCCAAACCATTATTTAACCAAAAATTAAAGGCTTTAGTCCAGTGAGCTTTTTCCAAAAGGTGTCTGTTTATGTTGCCTTCATTTTTGATTAAGAGCTTGTAAGGTTTCTGCAACATTTCCAATGAAAACTGAGAGATGTGGGCTCTCTTAGTCATCTTGTAATTTTTTTGCATAGTTTTGCTTTGGTGGCAAAAGTTTGTAAATGCATGAGTAATTTTTAGGAAAAACTAACTTTTTTTTCTTTTACTTTTTTTTTTTCTCACAGACACGTCCCTGGGATGATAATGTGACCTTGTCCAAATTCCGTACTGAAACAAGCTGAGTTTTATTTTCCCAGTGCTGTCAGCTTCCACAGTGTGGAACAAAACCCAGAGGAACACTCAGCTCCTGTCCCACAGAAATGCCAAACTGCAAATGAAACGGAACAGCTGAAACTCCCATCGAGGCACACCAGGGCTGAGGTTGCACAATCATGATTTCATCCTCTGGTGCTATTTGTTTTATGCTTGCAAAATCGGAACAAATATCCAGAGACCATATTTATTCAGCATCTCTGCCACAGAATATTGTGGGGTCAAAAAAAAATATGTGTTCAGGAGTGGATTAGACCAATTCATGGTGGGTAAATTCACTGGTGGCTACCAAACTTGGGAGCCTGGATGCAATATCTAGTTTATTTTATTCCTGGGCTGCTGGGAGCTGGACGGACAAACCAGGGAAAGGATCATTTTGTTTCTGTTCTTGTTTTTAACCTCTTTTCCTTAATCTTAGTCTGTTGCTAATGGAGCATCATGATTGTTATTATTATTACAAATGATCCATGTTTAATTTAAAATTAGAAATACTTGCATTCTGCTGCATCTTCCGTTCTTTTTCTCATGCCTCTTGAAGCTCTGAAGTCTTCCAATCAAGACTGGCTTCTCCAATCAAACATCATTTCATCGGGAAAAATAAATTAGTTCCACAGCACACTAGAGAGCCTCATCACCCCACCTGACTTCAAAATATCTGGGACTGTGTGTTCATGAGAAATGAATCACTTTGATCATTACTCAACCATGGAAGCATTTGATGGAGACCCTTCCTGGTTTTGATGTCATCTAATCATGCTTGGAAGTTACCAGTAAAGGACTCAATACCACAGCTGTTAATTACCTCATTCCTTCTCTCTTACAACTCCTTTGCTAATATTTCTTCCAGTAAGAGCTGCTCGGAGGTGATTTTCTCATTGTCCAGCTGGGACAGTCATGTTACCATCACACTTGATTTTCAGCCTTAATTGGCCTGAGATAAACATCAGTATGTGGTGGAATTTGTTAAGACTATGAACAGTCTCTTATGTTTTAAAGAATTCTCCTTAAGCTGGCTTTGAGGTAAAGCTGGTGGCACACATGGCCTTGGTGTCTTGCTCTTCTCTGTAAATCAGAAGTGAGCATTCAACAAGAATTAAATTCATCAAGACCCCGCTAGAATGTGGTTTTGTGGAAAATGATTCTTTTTCACTGGGGAAAGTGAACCCTATAAGCTAAACCACTGCAGAAATTCCGAGTGAAGCATTTCTGAAGCACAGAACAACTTTTTGTTTATCTGTGTTTTAAAATTACTCCTGTACACATGTTTTTCCCCCTCCTAACTAGTTAGAAAGTGTCATGGTCTATATTCTACTCTGTTGTAGCTCTGTTAACTTAAACAGTAGAGTCATGATTCAAACCCTCTGGAACTGAGCAGCATAAAAACCAGTGGTAGATACCAAATCACTTGGTAGTTTGACTCTTGAAACTGGATTAGAAAAGAAAACAAATGCCACTTTCAGCCAGCCCACATGATCCTGTGTTGCACCAGTTTCATTCTTCCTCACCAAACACATAAACATTTGCAGCATTTTACTCAGATTATTAAACTGCTCTCAGAATGGATAATGAGTAAGTTGGTTTCTGGTTTACCAGACAAAAACAGAGCAGAGAGAAACCTCTTCTCTTTTAACTGACCAACATCCAGCCAGACAAAACTGGGTTGGTGGCCACAAAATACCATTAGAATCACATCTGATATAAACAAAGATTTTTTTATTTGCTACTACCACTGGTAATTTTATACCCACCACCAGATAAAAATTAACAACAAATATCCAATCCATTTTGAGAAGTGTTTCTGTACTGGCTCATGGATTCTCTGTGAGCAATTGGCAATACCCTTGAATATATTTGCTCTCCTGCTTTGTCTGTTGACAATCTCTAAGGAGATTTTCTTTCTTCAGACCGTAAGTTTGTTCAGAAATGTTGGAATTAGAACTTTTGTGCTTGGTTTTGACAGACCACATGGTATTTTTCACTGAAAGAGAATAGGAAGGAGATTTGAACCTGCAAATTCAAGGTCTGCTTTCTATAATACCTTGCAAACCACTTGCCACCAATATTTTCCAAGTGAACTTCAATTCTTATAAACCCTTATAAAGCAAAGTGCTTCAGGGTTTATTTAGATGCTGAAATGTGTCGATGAACAGGAGATGGATGAACAGGAGATGGACTTAAAAACATGCTTACAGTGAAGTGCATAAGTAAATATTTTGCTGAAGAGCCCAAAGGGTTTCAAAGTGTGATCTCCCTCCTGCCCCTATAATTCAAATGAATGCTCACAGAGATATTTAGCACTGATTTGCCATATGGTGTTTGGACAAGCAAAGGGAGGCAGCACAATCTGCTTCAGCCACAAGTAAATACTGCAAAGTTTTCATGCTCTGGATCCATCCTTTACAGAGGCTGGACATTTGGGGAACAGGGACTCTAGCAGGTTTTAGCATCAGGGAAAAGAAGCAGCCCCACGGGAGCTGCCTAATTACTAATTACCTGGCACTGATCAGTTGAGGGACATCAGTTTGATTTAAGATACATGCAAAGATTTCTGTCTATATTAAACCTCAAATACTTCAGAAGACCCATTTAAAATAATATTCACATGCATGAGCAAAAATTGACATTATTTAGATGACTTGGGCATTTCTTCCTGCATTTACAAATTGTACAGATAATTAGGATATTTTTAAGTGCAATTATGATCCAGTTTCCTGGACCATTGCACGGGCGACATAAAACTGTGCCCTTCCCAAAAAAACAAACTGATGGTCACCAAATTTGACAGCCATGGCTCACTAATGTCATCCTTACTCAGGTGAGCCTTCTGCTGGCTCCAGAGAGCATTTTGCCTTAGAAAAAGAATAATTAATAATGTCAGGATCAGGCCCAGGGCTTCTCCCAAGCAACATGAATCTTTTTAGGTCACTGCCTACTGTACTTTCCCATAACCATCAGCATTTTGCAGCATCTCTTATGGAAAGAGGGCAGAAGGAAGGATTCCTCTCAGAAAATTCAGGATTTCTCTGATCTTTTGGGGATCTGTCATGCCCAAAGCATGGCAGGTCAGTGGCTCTTGTGCTCCTACAACTGGGCACTGGGCACTCGCTGCTTTCCTCCATTAAATTGGAGACCTTGGTGGGCTGCTGGAAAAAAAAAGCCAGCTTAGGAAAGGGGTAGCGGGGAGGGGAGGGCGAGCGCGTGAGAGAACCACATGTTCACGCTGCCTGTGTATGAACAGCAAGATTTCTGGCTTGACATTTATTGAAAAAATACATCTTACACTGTATCCACCCAACACCTGTTGAGAAACACTGACCCCATTACAGAGGTTGGATTTACACTGGCTCTGTATAACACCCTATAAAGGAGGCCACTGGTGCAAAAGATTAAAGAATGCTGTTAAGTAAGTTGTTTTATTTCTTTTGAGACCGAAAGAAAGCTGCAAAGTGAGAGAAAGCTTTCCTCGGTTATTTACTCTTCATTACCGGGGATCTTGAAGGGCCTTGTATAAACTGCTCTAGTCGGGTCATGACAACACTTTATAAGGTGCAAATGTTGAGGTGGAGCCAGTGCTGCACTGCCGGGGAAGCAAATGGAAAGGTCCCTCCCGACTCAATGGAAAGTTAGTGCTAATAAAAGCTCATGACTTTGGCACAGCTTCCCAGGCACAGGGGGCCCGTGAACACCAGTTTGCACCAGGGCTGCAGAGCCCCGAGCAAGTGCCCCAGCCCAGCACACGGTACAGGCTGCCCCTGGTGAAGTTTCTCCACATGAACTTTGAGAAGTCCTTGTTGGAGCTAAAAGTCGTATGTTTAAGGTTTGGGGGGCGGGGGGGGGGAGAAAAAAAATCCCTTGTTTTTTACAAGCTGCTGTATAATGAATAGCCCATTTCAAGGAATGTGTGAGTTCCTATTAGGGCTCAGTGAATGCTGCAAAATATTTTCAGTCAGTGTGTGTCCCAGTTTTCAGACAAATGGCTTTCTGTGCATTCCCTCCCTTCTGCTCTCTGCATTTCCCAGTCATTTGGGGGATCTGGTTCTACCTGGCCAAAGGCTCACCTGCCTTCACCAGATGTGCCTGCCTCTGCCCCCCTTTTCATTCAGTAAACTGCTGTGATGGGACCCTCCAGCTTTTGGGGGCCAAGCAGGCTGGAAGTTGAAGCAAGGGGTCATGGACATGGAGGAGTTACATCCAAGTAGGGCAATGGAGGACTGACCGTGACCCAGCCACAGACTTTTTGGGTTTGAATGTATTGCCTTGAGACATCCTCAAATGTCTGAGGCACCTACAGGGGGCTGACAGATTCAATACAGGACCTGTGGGAGACCCTTACCCTTGGGAGTAACTCTTAAGGCCAGAGAGGCCCCCTGAGGAGACCCCAAACAACATTAAACAGCCACATGCAGGTTGATAACTTTATCCCTTGAATCACCCTCTCCCTGAAGACTGGCTGGAAATGTGGAGACTCAGAAAACTACAGCTGAAGAAGACCAACAGAAGAGAGATCTGTCCACTGCTCAAAAGCGGAAAAAGCAAAGGAGGCTCAGAGGCAGGAGGTTTTTGCTCTCATCAGGAAAGACGAAGACTTCTCAGAAGGGTGAGGACCCCAGGTAGAGACTGCTCTGCTCAGTCATCATTCAGCAGAAACCTGCAGCTCTTCTGCCTCAGAATAAGCCCCTTGCTTCAGAGCAGATGCAGTGCAAAACCTGAATTTCTTCTTCTATTTTCACATCTGTCTGAAAAAAGATTGAAGACCAGCTACAGAAAGCTCTGGAGAAGTGGGCAAGGCAGCTCAGGAGCCTCCAGAGGTTCTCTGCTGGCTTTGGGATGTCTCACATTACATCAGAAGGGTCACTTTAGGCAAGGAGAGTCCCTGTTCCTGCCCTGGTTGCTCCTGTCCCCGAGCACTCCCTGGCTATGGGCAGGGATGGATGGACTCTGGGCAGCAGATGTCAGGATGTGAGAAAGTCTCTCTTCATTCAGCCAGCCTTTGAGGAAGCTTCTTTCTCATCCCACCCTTTCCACAGCTCTGTTTGGACACAATATTTGTGCAGGAATAATTCCTTCATAGCCAGGAAACAGACTCTGAATGAGACCTTCTTTGTAAAAAAATATTATTTTTTTTCCTTCTAGTTCCTGCAGGCTGGGAATAGCCCCTGATTTCCCACGCAGGGCTGGAAGGCTGGCATGTGCTCTGCATTTGCAATGGGCAGAGCAGCTGCACAGAGCTCGAGGAGTTGGGCTCCTTCTGTGTTACCAGAACTGAGCCCTGCAGGTCCCATCAATAGACTTTGGAAATGGCCCAAGGCCTGACGATCCCCAGGCTTGCTTTAAGTGAAGGAAGGTGGCTGTTGGAGAAGAATTAGACCTGCCAGGGTCTGGATGCAGCTGGGACACACAGCGAGAGCCTGAAAAGCCAAGAGTCTGGAACCTCACCTCCGACGGCTGCAGAGCCAAGGAGTCCCATTGCTGGGACAGTAAACAAATAGGAAAGGGTCTGTGCAGATGAATCCTCATCTTTTGCTTCACGTGGACTCTAAAATCCACATGCTGCCCAAGTCACAAGCCCCAGCATTTACCTCCGAGATCTTTAATGAAAAGGATGAACAGAAAGCAGTTTCTGTTAGCAGTTCGAAAGGGGGAGATTTATATTTCAAAATATATATATATCCAACAGTGCTTTCTGAATTCTTAACGGCTCATTAAGCTAAAAAAAAAATCTTTCCATTACTAATTTCAGTTAATCACCATACTAAACTAATAAAGACTTGGTTTCTAGGATCAAAGGCTGGTGCTTCAAACTAAGGCAAATTCTCTTGAAGTCACAGGTTTGGAAAAGCTCCCAAACACACAGAGGTGCAGAAGGCCAGAGAAGGTGAGCAGCAGGAGAGCTGATGGGGAGCACAGACCCCCCTTCACCTTCACCTGGAACGTGGGCATGCTCCCTGCTTGTTTCCACCATCCAGCTCCAGAAGGAATTGCAGGGCTCTTTGCTGGCTGGGTGTTACTGTTCCCATTCTCCTCGTTAAGCCTCTGCATTTTGTCTTGGGCAAAGCCCAAGATCAGAGTAAAACATCCTTGGTTGCTGATGATTGATGACCAATTTGAGGTGAAAAGTCCTGAATAAGGATTTTTCCACCGAAGAACTTAAATTCTCCACTCTGGCACTACTTCTTTTAGAAGAAGCCTGTTCAAAAACCAGTTTTCAGGATGAATCAACCAAGCAAGAGGAAGCTGGCATGCCAGCTGAATATTTAATTGTTGTATCCATGCAGGCAGTAAAAGACTAGGAGGGGGCAGGCAAGGAGGGAGGAACAGAAATATTCTGAGATGGTTGGGAAACGCACAATTTTTTTATTTATCAACTCTGTTTACTTTAAAACACATCCAACTGGAACGGTAGGTGCAGACATAAAAGTTAAAATAGAAAACATCCTGGGCCAGCCTCTTAGAGGATGCAAATTGGCATGGGAGTTCCCATGGCTTCCAGAGTCAGTTGCTCTCAGTGAAGTCAAATTAAGTCAACTCCCCCACTGCTGCTGATTCTGTGAGGAGAGAGAAGGAGGGAGAGAGAGGTGAGATCTCTGAGGTACCTTGAGCCAAACCATTCGGGGCATGGTGGGGTTAAATGAGACCAGCAAGGAAGGGGAAGCCAAGGCAGGTCAAGGAGCACAGGTGGGCTCCAGATCCAAGTTGTGCTGCTGTTCCTGGGTGGTCCAAAGGTGTAACCCCACCGAGGGCTCCTTGCAGCAGACCAAGCCCTCACCTCCTCCTGGACTTGCCATGGACTCGAGGGAAGCAAGTTCAAGTGGGGTCAGATGGAATAATACAACTGTTGAGTGGTAACAATGCACACAAATTACCAGCAGGTCGTGAAATTCAGCTTCAGTCTGTTAAAATGTTGGAAATGTGGGGAAAAAAGTAAAAGTTAAACTTCATCTGCACCAAAGGGGATGTTGAGGGCTTTCTTAAAGTCTGTGTGATACTCATTGGGTGTTATTTGTATGACACTGGTAGGAATGTTCCCATGTTTCCTTACTGCATGGATTAAACCCCTGATGGAGCATCAGAAAAGCTGGACCAGGCTGTGATGGAGCTTTGTGGGGTACCAAAAAAGTCCCACAAATCCAGGGCAGATTGGAGTGATTACAAATGGCCAGATATGCAACTGGAAATGTATTTTCTCTCTCCTCAACAGGCAGGAAGCTCCATGGAGATTAGAGGTCCAGAAAGACCATTTTCTTCTGCAGGATGCTGGACTGTAAATCATGGTTTAGTCCCATCTGGGCATTTTCCTCAATTTTTAAATAAGTTGCTCTTCTCCTAGAAAACATGTCATGCTTGGTGTGGGTGCTGAAGAGCTTTTTCACAGTGAACATGAGGACTTTTTGGGGTTTTACACTATTCCATAGGTGCTGCTGGCTGTGAAGAGCTCAGACAGACACCCAAATATTCCTTTCCCAACTGAAGCCCCTCCAGTTTTTAGGTGGGGAAAGCAACGCAGAACCATTAAAAAATGAACAAAACATGTAAGAAATACAATATTTACTTTAAAAAAATCTCAAATGAATTTATGGTCAACACATATTTGATCAATTTTTCCTCTCTAACACACCTTTATTAGCTGAAGAGAAGAGCCAGCGACTGCTCTTGCAATAATACTGTCACAGAAACATGCCCCAGTGAACTCTCTCTGAGATAACATCTTCAATAATCTTTCCACTGTTAAATAAACAGCCAGAAAGGAAAACAAGAATGGCTCCAAATATTCATTTCTCCCTCGCAGTTGTGTTTTTGGGAGTGGAGTGGTTCTGGATGGAGGATCCTACATATGGCTCAGTTAATGGGTCGTGATAGGAGTGAAAACCTTCCTGAAGAGGAATTTAACGATGAGGGCTCAAAGAAGAGCCTTTCTTGTTGTAATTTATGGGTTGAATGCTTGCTTAAGGAATGCAAGTAATCCCTAGCAGCCATGGCTGCTGTTGACATCCATGGGAGCAACAGAGCCCAGCACAGAGGGAGCTGGCCTTGGGCTGCCAAGAGAGATGAGAGAAATGTGGCAGCATCTGGTAGTGCCTTTAAGGAAACTACCAGCTGAGGAAAGGAGTCACATTTCTCTAATTTTATTAGTATTGGCCAAATCTGGGAGTTCTCACCTAGACCTTAATTGGCCAAAATGTCTCTTGAAGTCGGTTGGAATTTGCTGGGTTACGGGCTCCGTAACAGCTGAGAAAAGTCTCCAGGAGTAAACTCCACTGCCCTTTCTTGTACCAGATGCTCTGATTAAGTGTCAAGAAGTCCCCACAAGGCAGTTTATAGCCCAAATATATGGGCTTGAAGCTGTTCAACCACTGTGGCTGACAGTGAACAATATTTTCCCTCGCATCTGAAGGCTATTAAACAGAGAAAAGAAGACAGAACCAACACTTAAAAATGTGATGCACAAGCAAAAATTTACATGGAGACATCTCTGGGTCTGCCAACACCATTAAGAGCACATGTTTTGCTGTTTCATCTCTATTTCTACCATTTTATAGAATCATGGAATGGTTTGGGTTGGAAGAGACCTCAAAGAACACCTAATTCCAATCTCCCTGCCATGGGTAGGGACACCTTCCACTAGACCAGGTTGCTCCAAACCCCATCCAAACCAGCCTTAAGCACTTCCAGGGATGGGGCAGCCACAGCTTTTCCGAGCAACCTGTGCCGGGGCCTCACCACCCTCACAGGGAAGAGTTTCCTCCTAATTTTCCATAAAACAACATTTTAAGTTATTCTGGAGAGAATTTTTAAGTTATTCTACCACTTAAAGAGCAAGGACAATAACACTTTCATTCGGGTTCTTTTTAATGGGCTTTCCAATTCTTAGTTACTTCTCCAAACAATGTCTTCAAAGAAGGAGGATCAGAGATTACAGGGGAGCTAAACTATGCCTATGCTCCTTGGGGTACCAAAGGCAGCTTCCCTTGGGCACAGATTACTGATTTTTAGGCACATTTCTAGAAGAGGACGGTGTGTGAGGTCCATGCTATATTCAGTCCCTTCCCTCTGTGTCAAGGTTACATCCAAATACGATGGGGCCAAACTCACAGCCATTTCTTGAAGCAAGATGCTGTTATATGTTTATAAATGAAGGCTCTAAAATCAAAGCATGAGGATAAACAGCAATTGAAAAGTAAAGAAAACTCATCAAGAAATGTCTAAAAGCAGAAATCTTGACAAAATCAAGAGAAAAGATTGAAAATTATCAAGCTTTTCTTCTTTCCTCGCTGAAAGCAGCTGTAGTTTGGTGTTCCCCTGGAAGACATTCACATCTGAGATTTGGGAGCTATGGAAAATGATCAATAATTAATCCAAAAGAATGAAATTTGAAAAGAAAGGCTATGGATACAATTGGGGATTGTGATGGAATCTTTTAAAGACCTTGAGTATAATGGTGGGTGCAGTTTCAGCTCCACTGATCTATACTGCTGATACCATTTTTATCTTTGACCCAAACAGCTGTTTGATAGTTTATACTTCAGAATCTTTCATTCACTCCCCGTTTTTCTCACTTCCCTACACATTTTTGTTATAAAAACATCAGTGCATGTGTTTTGATTTAAACAGCTAAAATGCTGGTGAACACTGGTTATTTTAAAGGGTTGAGGCTTGCTTAACTACATAGAACTTCCCTTCTCTATGGAAAATTGTAGGAAATTAATAAAATGTTCCTACCTTGGACTCTCCAAGCTTATATATATTGAGATTTGGGTGGTGGTCATGTATGAGTGTGTAGGCAAACACATGTGGATGCATGGATGTGTGTGTGTGAAGGGAGAAGGAGAGCCTTGGACACACTGGGAATTTCCTTGCAGCAGAAGTGATAGGCCATTTTTCTTAGGACTTTTACTGGGATATTTTTTGGGGCTAAGGTGTGAAAATTGGCAGCTCATTGCATTTTCTGACAGACTGCTGAGGATTGGCTAATTGGAAATCAACTCCAATTCCAAGTCAAACAAGCTGAGGCCACTGAGTCTTCGTGGGATGTTTGTCTGAAACATTTCAGTGAGCACTACCTTTTTCAGAAAGAACAATATTGTCAATCCATGTTCACAAGTCCAATACAGCACTTGCTCTAAAGCAAAAAACGGTATAAATTTTGCTTTCTGTGAGTGATCAGTCTTCACACTCCTTCCAGCCAGGAAACAGAGCCCAAACCATAGCTTTTTTTTGTTATTTATGTAAGTGATAACACCGATTTAGGTGCAGATTTGGCTTTTTAGCAAGGGTTTGATGGTTTCTACAGTTTCCCATCTGGGGTGATTAAAGTCAAAGGCTTTCCCAAAGGTCTCCAAATTTGGTGATGCACCAGCCCCTGTAGAAGACCCCCATCCTCCACCCCTTGTCATTCAACTGGCTCCTCTGTGCTCTAACAAGCACCACACCAGGGAAGCTGAGGACAGAATTTTGGCCCCGTTTCCTCCACCTTATTAATTTCAAAGCGCTCTTCCACTAAATACACACCGTGGGCTCCACAAATCCACATTCTGGCCCGAGAGACCTGGTAGACAGTGAAATACTTTCCCCCAAAGATGTGATGGAAGCTTCATAACTCAAATCACACAGAATTGGGCCTGACAAAGCACGGGCAAACACGTCGGTGTGAACGGAGCTGCTTTGGCAGAAGGAGTCAGAGCAGAGGATTTAACAGGCAATGTGCTCTCCTGTGTCATTACTCACCCTGTGGTCTGCAAACCACCGGTGGTCCGTGAGGCATCAGAACATGGCCCAAGAGATGATAGAAATGTCTTTGTTGTGCTTTTGTTTCTAATAAAAAGGCACGTTCTGAAAAAAAAAAAATAAATGAAAGGGGAGAAAATGTAAGCCCAGAGCACTTAAAACTTACCCTTGTCTTTATCTGGTTACAAAGGAAAGCCCTCACGGCAGCACCACCCAAGAGGTCCCTTGGATTTTACGTCCCCACAAAAGTGAGGTTGTCTGTGGATTTAAGAATCATAGAATCACAGAATGGTTTGGGTTGGAAGGGACCTTAAAGATCATCTCGCTTCAACCCCTCTTTCATGGCCTGGAAGACCTTCCACGAGACCCGTGGCTGAAAAGAACTGAGGCAGCAGATGAAGACTGGAATGGGTGAAGCCTTCTCTTTCTGGGAGTGATAGCAAGCTTTCCAAATGAATGGGTCATATAATTTCTCATTTCTGCATCATATCAAGGTGTTAATTATAATCTTATGTCCACTTTGAGAGTCAAGAGCTCTGCTTTCTTCCCACCACAGCTGCTGGTACTTGGCTTGTCACTCTATGTGACTTCTTTTGCTTCTATTTGCTTGTAGTAAAATCAGGATTGTTTTACTGAGGGTCACATCCTTCTACTGTTTTGAGGACTCACTAAACCATGCAAACCATCTGCAAATGCCCTGAGATGCCGCTGGAAGGACTCTTCCAATCCTGTTGCCTGAATCTCCCATCCATCACTGCCCTTTGATATAATGAGCAATGCTAGCTGAAAGGCTTGGGATGGAATTCTGGATTTGGAGGACAGGGGATGGGTACTACGAATTTTGCATTTTCCTACAAACAGACAAAATAATGATTTCCTCAATTGTGACATTACCTGGATTCACAATCTCATCACAAAGAGGATTATTCTGAAGTATTTTAAGGGCTAAAGAAGGTTCAGGGAGAAAGAAAAAAGAGCAATTCTTTGTCTCTGAAATCACCATCACCTATTGCCTCACATCAGAACAGTTGAATTCCTGAGACTCTGTACATCAGCATGATGTTAAAATGATATTAAAGTGTCTGTGATTTCATGGCCACCACGGAGCCATGCTGAGGTGGCCTCAGAGACGATCTGCATTCCCAAGATGTGTGGTCTGTACCATGCAGGCTTAAGAATGCTCTTAATGGTCCCAAAGTTAGCCTTACGCCTGTTTTCTTTATCCTGACCATTCAAACCACTATCTCTTTCTGAACATGGCCATTTTTTATAGGTTGTGGAGATCATTATTTGTACAGTTAACTGCTCTCTCTTTCGCCTTTAACTGTTTTTCTTACATATATATGAAGTGCTTTGGATCCAGCAGAGTTCATAGAGTACAAAGACTTGTGCTGGAAAAAAATATTTGCATTTTGCTCGTACTCAAGAGAGAGGTCAGTAAAATAAAGCAAGATGAGAAATCATGGGGTGAAATTCTGGCCCCACCATAGTCAATGGGAGTCTTGCCACTGGCTTTAACAGTGGCCAGAATTTCACCCGTGTTGCCTCAGACGTGGTGAATGACTCCTTTTTGTCCACATATTTCAAGCCTTAGGAGGCAAATGGAACAGAAATAAATCAATATCCCACCAGAAACGCAGATTTCACCTTGTCCTTTATGTTTCTGAATCCATAAAACATAAATTCCGGGCAAACTTTGATCTCTGTGTTTGACCTGGAATTTTGTTATTCCTTCGGCTTTCGGGAGGGCTCAGTGTTACAGAGCTTGCCTGGATGGGCTCTATAGGTTGAACAACCTGAAGGACAGAAATGCACAGCATTCCTACCAGATGAAAGAACCTCTCATATAGATCCAGGACTGGACAGGCTGTCTGCTCCACACAGTAACAAAGACTGAAACCAGATTGGCCTGGTGCCTGATACAACACTCAGTGCTTCCCTGTGGCTTTCTACTCCCAGGGAGAAAGAGCAAAGGAATCAGCGGGGAGACTAGTGGAAGTCATGGTTTGACAACATCAAAGAGCAGCTTGGACTTTATCCTTATAGAGAGAAAAAGGTTGCCAGGATCCCATGAGTTGGCTGACTAATAAGTGAAGTGCTGCCAATGCTCCGATTCAGGACGACTTGGGGTCACCCAGTGAGTGATGGCCATTGCCAGTGGAAGAAGTTAACAGAGAAAAGCAGGGAGATAAAGAAAAATAACCAAGCAAATACAGGGATTGGGAATGCATAGGAGCACAGGGGGAGTCTGGGTTAGTAGGAAGGTCAACAGTGACTTCGGAGAAGGAATTTGCAGCCTTCTTTACTGCTTCTGTCCTCTGACAGAGACACTGGTGTGTGGGGCTATTTGTCTTGTCCACACTGGTCAGGAGAGGGGACAGCACTGGGAGGGGAAGGATGAAAATCCATCATTTATAAACCAGGATGGCCAGATGTACGTCAGCACTGGGATCTCACGTATTGCACAGGGGTCAGCCCCTGCTGGTTATTATAAATGACCTTGTGCTGCTTTATGAAGACCAAGTCCCCACTGAGGGCTGAGTGACTTGGCTTGCGTGTTTGTGTGAGAGAAAGCAAGGACAGCATGTGACAGTCCAAGGCTCCCTGCTACAGACAAGGGACAAGGGACAGGCAGCTGCCTTTGTGCAAGAAAATGTTTGGTGACTGTTTATTGGGTGAAGAACTGCTCAGGGGGAACAGAGTTCCCAGTTCTCCAAGGGTCAGAGAATACATAAAATGGATGGAAAGTGATCTTAAAGTTCATTTTCCAAAATGAGATCACAGAATCAACCAGGTTGGAAAAGACCTCTGAGATCGAGTCCAACCTGTGACCCAACACCACCTTGATGTTCAGAGATATTCAGAGAGATGTGATCAGCAGAGTGGCTCCCAATCTGCTGTAAACCATTTCTCCTTTTGCTGTAGGCCAATATAGACTCATAATGGTTGAAAAACACCTTCAAGATCATCAAGTCCCACCTTAGACCAATCACTATGTTGCCAACTAACCCACAGCACTATGTGACATGTCTACTCTTTTTCTGAACACTTCCAGGGAAGCTGACTCCACCATTTCCCTGGGGAGCCTGATCCATGTGCTCTGTCCTTACAGCTCCTGAATTTCACATTGGACAACATTACAAGACCTTGTTTTCTCCAAAGGCAACATTAAAGTCAACATCTAAGAAAGAGGAACAATTTTGACCATGGCTACAACTGTGGCAGCTGGGTCTTGTCTTTAGCTGGACCACTGGGTGACCAAAGCAATGGGGAAGGAGAGCTGCTCCCAGCTGCCTAGATTTTTGGCAAATCACCTCTCTGTATTTCCACACCTCCATTTTTTGGCCTTAGCTGTTGGCATTGTCAGCTCTTCAGAGGGTTTTGTCCAGCACCTCTTGCAACAGGACCTCGAGCTCTTCTAATGCCTCTGAACACCACAGGAATATAAATAGTACTAAAGCATTTATCAAAACTTCCAAAGGAAACTCTCTGTGCTTTGATTTAAAGCATGTAAAATGAGTCTTGGAAAACATTCCTCCAAAAGAGCTGAGGATTAATTAACACCTGCCCCGCCCAGTGTGACCACAGGCAGTGCTGGGAGCCCTCAGCACCCACTGACTTGCCACTAGGATTAGTTTTCATCAAGGCATGGTGCAGACAGGCCCTGGATCTCACACAGCATCACAGACACAATGACATCTCCTTCCTTTCACTGGGTTTGCTTTTCTGTACAAAGAACTCAAAAGAAAATAAAAGGGCAGAAAAATTATGACATATTTGAAGAGAGGAGGAAGAAACAGTTCGGCACCTTTGAGGCTTAGAGTGCTTATGGCTAAACTTCAATTCTTGCTGCATATTTGATTAAAAATCATCTTCAAGACTGAAATCAGTGAGTCTCCTCCTGGATTGAGGGGCTGCCCACAGAACGCTCAGCTCCAGCCCCCAGTTTATCCACCCGGGTCCAGAAGGAGCCACACTGACCTGTGGGGTGATCAGGTGTTCTCACAGCTGCTGAGAGTCGAGTTTTCAAACCCCATTGGGTCTTCCTTGCTGGAAACCTCAGAGTTATAGAATCATGGAATCACAGTTTGGCTTGGAAGGGACCTTAAAACACATCTGCCATGGACAGGGACACCTTCCACTATCCCAGGTTTCTCCGAGCCCTGTCCAACCCAGCCTTGGACACTTCCAGGGATGGGACATCCAGATTCATTGGACAACCTGTGCCAGGGCCTCACCACCTTCACAGGGAAGGATTTTTTCCCAATATCCCATCTAAATCTACCCTCTTTCAGCTTAAAGCCAAGCTGGAGTTCATCAGCTCAGCTGGTTCAAATTGCAGAGCACAAGAAGGGAGAATGGTTTTCCAACTTTTAAGCCAGGATAATTTGCTAGCTTTATTTTTATTTTATTTTATTGTAAAAATGGTTTAAATCAATCAAGTCACTCTTCAGAGTTATAGAGCTGCAATAAATCCTAATCTGTTTGGACTCAATTTCCGATTAATTTTTCTGCCAAGTACCTTAATAAAAATGGATTAATTTAAGGCTATGTGGAGAAAATATATATAGAATTTTACAGAAGCCATTTCTTTAGCTGGACTATGCTTTTCTTGTGTGCATGTTTGAATCATTAGAATAAAAAGGACTGGTAATCACATTGCCTGTAAAAAGTCATTAGACAGGAATAGAAATATATAAAACTCCCCAATTAATGGTAGATGAGTCCATACACACACACACATACACAGATGTGCCTGAAAAAACATTACTATAGAGATGGGATAATATGAACAGGGAAGGACACTGGTCTGGGGTTTAAACGAGTTATCTTTTGATTTTTTGTGTTCTAACAGTCTTGAGGAGACTCAAGCATTCCTTAAAAACAAAATTCCTGCTATACCACCACCAAGCACATCCCTGCAGCAGGGCAAGGAGTAATGTGGGGTGCATGGGATGGAAGAGGAGCAACCCACCCTGCAAAGCTTGCTGGGTGGGAATGCCCCTCATTCACAGCAGACCCTAAAAGCTGGATAGAGGAATCAAAATGAGGAGGGGCTGTGCCATTTCTGTAGCCAGATAGAAAAATGACCTGTCCTAACTTCTCAAAGGAACTTTGTATAAAGTGATGAATACCAGGGCTTGACCTTTATTGTCCACAGTCCCATCGCTGTCTCGAGTCAGGGACAGCAAATAAACACTCCTGGCTTGAGAGAATCACTTGTCTGCAGAGACCTGAGTGTTTCTCCCTGGGAGTGTTTCTGAGCCCCAGTGTGAGAGCTGCTGCCCAGACAGGCAGAAATCATCTTTGGGATAATCCAGGAGCAAACACAGCCTGAGAGAGGCTTTTTTAGCCTGAGGGAAATGAAACACTGCTGAGCCCACAGGACTGCTTCACAGTTTTGTACAGTGATGCTGCAGTAGGATCTTGCTGAGCCTTCATTCCTGCCCTGATAAGGGGTGTTGTCGGAATCCTGCACATGCAGATGATGGAAAACCACACTGGGGGGGTTTCATTTGCAGTTAAGGGGCGGTGGGGCTGGAGCAGCCACCCCCTGCCACGGGACAGGAAGGTGGGGATTAAGCTACAGGTCTTGGGAAAGAAGAATCAGTGTCATCTCTGTTTAAACACTCAGCTTCCACCTCTCCAGAGGAACAGGCTCAGGAAAGATAGGAATATATATTTCAGGGAGGAAGAAAGTGGAAAGAGATGGGATCCTGTCACCTGGGAGCAAAGCAGGGAGACCTCCCAGTTCCACCACACAGAGGTGGTCTGGGCTGGGCTTAATGAATGCATGGGAAACAAAAGGAAAAGGCCGGGGGAGAAAATCATCCCTCTTTCAGTCAACCATCACAGCACAAAAGGATTATTCTTAAACTTCTGCTCTAAAAGCATTGTCAATCCTCAAGGTCAGTTATTAAATTTTACAAGGAGCAGCAGCAGATGCTCAAGAGTTGAACAGGGGGATCATTTACACGCTCAATTCAAAGAAAATGTAACACAAAAAAAAATCAAGCTGCAAGAAAAATAATCTCAAACAAGCGAGATTTTCTTGCCAAATTCATGCAAAGGATATTTTTTCCCCTCCTATCAGCTGCTCTTGTATCCAAGGACAATGTTCTTTTCCCCTTTTCAGAGAAGCTTTGGACTGGCATTTGTTTATAATATCTTATTAGAATTTACTAAAATATTTTCAACATAAGACCCGTGGCGTCAACTCATCTTTCCTCACTGAAGCAATAAGCACAACACATTGGGCTTCCTGTTTACATCCCCAGATGGCAAACCAATGCAGGCTCATTCCTGCCATGTATTAATCTCCCTCTTTTCCACATAATCCGTAAATGAAGCCCAGATGGAAAGAATTAGCTTGAAATATGTCCCTCCTCCTGCCCACCTCCCCAAAAAAATGTTGGGAGAGGGGTTTTGGTAGCACTGATCACACTGAAAAATTGTGCCTTGATTCCTTAAGTTCTTAAGGGTGTTGCAGTCTCCCAGTAGAAATATAGGATTATACAGCTGCTATGATATAGCACATGATACGTTATGGTTTCTGTGTTATTCCTCTGTTTACAAGACCAGGGATATTAAAAAGAAGCCACTGCATATTTATAAAGCAAGTAGCTAGAGACTGACAGACACTAATCCAAGTTCAGGGAATTCAGGGAAGAGACTTCCAAACAATAAACATGGGATTAAACCTCTCCAAGTTTTACAAAGCTCAACTCGGTGTAGATTATCAGATTTTACATTGTTTATATGCTTTTGACAGCGGTCTTGCTGGATAGAAGATTATGCTCTATATTCCTTATTTTTCAAGGGAAAAAATTCCCATGAGATGCCTTTTGTAAGTAGAGACTCAAAGCTTGGGATGGCTGCTCCTTACGGTTACCTTGACCAGGTGACAGACCATCAAATCGCTGTCATCATCTGTGTTTCAATCCCCCTGGCATTTCAGGGAATTTCTAGGATTGAAAGCACAGCTGGGTGATGGATGCCTTCTCCACACAATGTGGAAGTGGAGGAATTGCAACACGAGCTCATGTCCTAAGAAAATGGACTAGGAAGAGAGTTGTGCCCAGCCCCTTCTCCTCCGTACCAAATTTCTTGTACGTCTTAGGACACGCCTGCCTTATTAACAATATCCACAACTTTCCAGGCTTCAGAGACATGCCTGGATCTCTTAGGAAAAGGGAAAATGCCCTTGAGTTGTGCCAACAGAGTTTCAGGTTGGATGTTAGGAGAGTTAAGTGTTGGAATAGGCTGCCCAGGGAAGCATTGGAGTCGCCATCCTTGGAAGTGTTCAAAAAATGAGCAGACGTGGCACTTGGCAATACAGTTTAGTGGGAATGATGGTATTCATTTGAAGGTCCTGGAGGCCTTTTCCAATGTTAATGATTCAGTGATTTTATCATTCTTGATACTCTTTTCTCCACCTACTCCACTTGGTCATCTCCAGCCCCAGGGATGTTGGGTTTATCAAACCTTTAACGGTTTCATGTCCTGGCCGATTCCTGATCATCCTGTTGGGAAAAGCTGAACCTCAAGGGAGGCTGTGCTTACACAAAGGCTTTCCAAACTGCCAATGAATTTTACCTTGCTCGTGCAAACCATGAGAAAAACTCCTCAAAGGGAATTAATGAACTGGTCCAGCTACAGCTTCATCCCATTCTAGTGAAAGCAAACCCACAGCTACATTACTTTAATCCTCAATTATTAAACTGCTTAAAGGATTTGACTGCACTGGGGAGCTCTGAAACATTTCAGACACGATGCCAACAATTTCTTTGAAGCCCTGCATGCTTCCACATGCACTGAACTGCTCCTGAACTCGGGGTCGCTTCAGCCTTCCCAAAACCCAGCTCGTGCAGCAGCAGCTCAGAGTTTGAATCCCAAGTGGAAGAAATCCAAGTGCCAGGGGTTGAGCTGAGAGGAATATAAGCCAAGAAGACACCTCTTATTGGGTTTATACCACTGTATTCACTCTCTTGGGAAATTCCATTGAGAACTGACTCTTTTTTCAGTAGACAATAAGTAGGAAAAGCTGAAAGATCAGCGTTAATTGTCATGAAAATTACTCCATTTTTTAAAGTTCTTCAGAATTTTGATTTTGTTTTGTAAGCATTGTAATAGTCAGGAAGGTTATTGTTCTGTTTGAATACTAGTGTTTCATGACAAAACTTTTTTTCACCTTGAAAAACACCCCCCTCGGTGAGGAATGGGAGAAATCCATGTGGGCAATGAAGAAAATGGATCTGAACTGAAAACCAAATGAAAAATTAGACTCCAAATGAAGAAATGAAAATCACTACAAATATAGACAAAAAAGCAATCTAACAATGACCAGTGACCTTTAATTTAACATTCAAAAAGGGGGGGAACCTCCAGAAAATCAAAATGCTTGCAAAAAAACTTACAATAAAAATACTCATCTCCACCCCACTAAACATTGGGGTAGGACCCAGTGGAGGGTTTTTTGTTTCCCATCCACAAATGCTCTGAAAAAAAAAAAGAAAAAAGGACTAATAAAAAGAAGTTATGCAACTTTAGTCTGAGCAGTTAATTGCTCAAGGAAACAGAGTTTCCTCCAAGACTGATAAATACCACAGGCTATTTCAAACAACTGAGTAGTAAATCAAAGAGAAGTGCTGTTACATTATACAATGAAATCAAAGTGATTTGCAGAACCCTAAATGTTTCTTCATTACCCTTAATCCCATACCATTAAAGTAATGAGAAACCCTGATAAGGTTTTCAGACAGTGACAAGGAACTGGAAAATTATGGGCATTTTTATTTCAAGCGTTTTCTCTTAGTGCTTTTGGTTTAAAATATAATGAAATATTGTAAATATTTTTATGAGGTTGTAATAGAAACCCCTGTAAATGACCCTGAAACTGTGAGCTTTGTCAAAAGCTGAGAGCAGGACTGAGCCAGGCTGCAATCCTGGATTAAAAAAAAAAAAAAAAAAAAAAAGAGTATTTTATATCTTATTATGATTTTTGCATTCAGAGTATTTAAAAAAATAATAAGCCATTACTGTTCAGTACCACAGGGAACATATTCAGAATATAGAGAACTAAAAACTGTTTTGTAACCAGCGTAGAGAGGACAAGTGACTAATGAGATATTTCCTTAAATCACAGATGCCATTAGTACTTTTGATACAATATATAATAAAAAAATAGGGTACACTAGACCTCTATCATATATAGACATGTCCAGAATGACTTAGAGTGTAGTGGATATGCCAGGAGAGAGATCATTCCTATTGTTATATGATCTAATTGTGTGTATGGATGTAGTGTAAATAAATACATACTGTGTTCACTTTATCCCAGAGAATTAATAACATCTGAACAAATATTTGCATCTATATGGACTCATGGACTGGTTTGGGTTGGTAGGGACCTTAAAGATCATCCAGTTCCACCCCCTGCCATGGACAGGGACACCTTTCACTATCCCAGGTTGCTCCAAGCCTTGTCCAACCTGGCCTTGGACACTGCCAGGGATGGGGCAGCCACAGCTTCTCTGGGCAACCTGTGCCAGGGCCCCACCACCCTCAGGGAAAATTTTCTTCCTAATATCCAATCTAAACCTTCTCTCTGTCAGTTTGAAGCCATTCCCCCTTTTCCTGTCACTCCAGGCTTGCAAAATGTCCCTCTCTGACCCATATTTGTCTACTGGCACACAGTAGGAGAGAAATCCAGAGCATCAGGCATGACTCCCTTTCTCTCATGAAGCTGCATGGCTTGTTTTCTGGTTCATTTTGGGATTTGACAGCTCCATGGAGATTTTCACAATAGTGGATGATTTTCTCCATCAAATCCAAATGGGGCTGCATTGGAAGGGTCTGCCCAGGGAGGTGGTGGAGTCCCCATCCCTGGAGGTGTTTCAGGAATGACTGGACGTGGCACTCAGTGCTCTGGGCTGGGTTTCAAGGTGAGGATGGGTCACAGGTTGGCCTCGATGATCCTGGAGGTCTTTTCCAACCTTGATGACTCTGTGATTCCCTGGAGCAGGGTCTGAGCATCTCCTCTGCCCACAGCAGATCTCCCTGTCACTGCTTACCAGCAGCAAAACTCTGCCTGGGCTGACCTTCATCTGGATAGTTTATAAACCCCCAAACTCCCCATCATGGGGAACAGTGCTTTAATTCTTCTGAACTGGATTAAAAGGAACATGTGCTAATGGAGGGGTGGCTGTTGGTGCAGCTGCTGGACACAACCCACAGCAGCAACAGCAAAGCCATAACTCACTGCTACCAGTGAGCCTTCTGCTATTTATTTATTGAGTTCAGCCAACAGACTTCTAAGTGATTTAGATGTTCCTCAAGATAAAAACAGTATAGGAGTCAGGGTTTTTTACAAATCCAGCATTGCATCAGCAACGGAGCAGGAGGGAAGGCAGAGAGGGGGGAATGGCTTGGGTGTAAATGGGCACAGTTTAATCTTTCTGCTGATCAGCCTTAGCAAAGACCAGGAGGTTTTGCTGCTCCTCAGGCACATCTTTTGTTTGGGTTTAGCACAGAAAAAGAGGCAATATTTGTATGAAGGGATGGAGGGGAACATTAGTGGAATGGTGACAGTTCTCTGAGATGCCAGCAAAAAGAAAAGTGATAAAATGACATGAATCAAAACAAGGGAGGCTATGGGGAGAGGAAAAAAAAATCAATTACTAAAGGGAATAAAAAGGTCACTGTCAGAGGATGACAGGAATTCCTAATAGAAGGGATTTAGCAGTGAAGGACAGATTCCTTTTTTTTCTTTTACTTAAAAGCAAAATATACTTTAACTCTGATGAGCATTTTTGAACTTTGAACTCTCTGACCTTTAAAGCCTCCCAAATAAATCCTGGACAACTCTGAAAAAAAGGGAAGAACAGAGTCTGTCCCTCAGGTGCCTTTGGCTGCATCCAGCACCACTGTGGTGGCAGCAGCTCCTGGGGATGGATGGACAGACAGACAAACAGACAGTGACCAGGCTCTGCTCCTGCATCCCGGCATCCAGCTGGGGTCACCTGGATGATTTTTCCAGGCAGTGAATTAAAGAATTGGGCTGGGGAGGCAAAGTGTTTTGTCTCTGCTTTACAACAGATACCACAAAAGTCACATTTTGGCCCAACTTGCAATCTTTCTCCCTCCTCCAATTTGCCTGAGTGAGGTTCCAACACTGCATGAACCACAGAACAACTTATGCCGAGGTATAAAACATCCAGAGCCATTTGACGTTAGAGAAACCTTTAAATCCTGCATAGCTTAAAATGAAGCGGCTCTCAGTCACTCCATAAGCAACTCTGGGCCTCAGAGGAATAAAATCCCCTTTCAGCAAATTTCTGGGAGCAAAGGAGACCATTTGAAGTGATCTGAATATTTTCTGAGCAGGTTTAGCTCGAGATGCTTGATAAGCACGTGGAAGCATCTTTGCCTTAGCATCCCAAGAACCAAAAATAACAGAGATCGTCCTTAAACCTTAACCTCTGCCAAAGGATAAGGAAAGAGAACAGTGAAAACCACACAGAGCAAACCCCTCACCTCTTCTGCACTGATCTTGGTGGAGCATTTTTGAAGGAGAAAGAAAATCTGTGTTTACAGCATCTCCTGAGCTTTACTGCTCCCTCCCTACCTGTCCCGTGTCCTCATACAGTATAAAATAGTGCCATCTACTGACATCATATTTTAGCAGCTTCTGTGTGCTCAGAAAGCTGATTTTACTGTTTAAAACATACTGATTTTACTTTGAAAGCTGACTTTTCTATCTCTTCATCACTGTATTAACTCTATAACCAGGGAATGCTAATCCAGTGGTACTAAAGCAGGAGCAAACTCATCCTGGAAGAAAATATACTGATGCAATTTGAGCTGTTGCAAGGGATTAAACCTCCTGGTGTCAGTGCAAAGTCCCAAATGAAAAGGCAAAGACATTGTGCAGGTCTGGATTTTCCTCTGTGAAACACAGGAGGGTGTCCTGGGGAATGCCAAGGTGGTGAGTTGTTTTCAGTAAAAATCATGTTGTTGTGCGAGATGAACATGAAATCCCTTGTTACTGTGTTTAAGACAAGAGGAAACACCTGAAAGGAAGGACCAGAGGCAAAGATGCAGCTTGAGGCAATAACATTTGTGGGGTCACCTGTGTGTTATATAGAGGGGAGGGGGAAGAGCCTTTTGGGAGTTGCACACCTGTGGAGGGGAGGATGTGACATGTTCTGTCACCCACTGTCAGCTGAGGTGCTTCAGAGAAAGTTGCTTCATGTAGTGAACATTTCCCAGACAGGTTAAAAAATGGGGGATAGGAGGCCTCATTTCCCTGGTTTGCAGATCTGTGGTTGGAATGGGTTAGTGTTTATACAAACATTATTTTCTGATAACACCAAAATCACAGGGTAAAAATAAGACTGGCCCCAAAGGTAGAAATACTCAGCATAGTTTCTCTTTGCTCCCAACCACTCTACACCCAAATGCCAAACACATGAGCAAAACAATGTGCCACGTGGCATTCCTTATGCTGCTCGGGGTGGGGTGGGGGTGGTGTTTTAAGACATATAACCCAGGTTTTCAAAGCACACACAATGCATCAAAAATGTGGACACTGGCCCCCAGCAGAACAAAGACATGGACTTGTTGGAACAAGTCCAGATGAGAGTCACAAAGATGCTCTGTGGGCTGGAGCACCCCCAGTCCAGACACAGACTGGGAGAGCTGGGGGTGTTCAGCCTGGAGAAGAGAAGGCTCCAGGTAGACCTCAAAGTCCCTTCCAGTTCCTAAAGGGGCTCCAAGAGAGCTGGAGAGGGACTTTGGACAAGGACCTGGAGGGACAGGACACAGGGAAAGGCTTCTCACTGGAAATGGGGAGATTAGGGTGGGATACTGGGGAGAAATTCCTCCCTATGAGGGTGGTGAGGCCCTGGCACAGGTTGCCCAGAGAAGCTGTGGCTGCCCCATCCCTGGAAGTGTCCAAGGCC
>JAWWES010000021.1:17252340-17270950 GCA_035583135.1 Lophotriccus pileatus | reverse complement strand
TGCCCCATCCCTGGAAGTGTCCAAGGCCAGGTTGGATGGGGCTTGGAGCAACCTGGGATAGTGGAAGGTGTTCCTGCTCATGGCAAGGGTTGGAACGAGGTGAGTGTTAAGATCCCTTCCAACCCAAACCTTTCTACTATTCTATAATCCCCCATGTCTCAGAACAACCTTGATTTAGGAATAGCTTCAGCCTGCAGCACCCGAGGGAGCAGGTCCCTGGGTGATGTCCCAGTTGCCAGTGGAACTGCTTTCCATGCTGGGCGAGGGGCGCCCCATTCCTGCTGGCACACAGTCCCCCTGCACGGCTCCCCATCCCTGCTCCTCCATCGCCCCACCCACCTCATCCCAACAAGCTTTGGCTCTCTGTCCCGAAGTCCCCGCGTGACAAATGAACCCGTGTAACTTTCCATTCGCCAGCCTCCTCGGAGGGGATGTGCGAGCGCTTGATTACAGCCCGTTATCAGATCCCAGCACCGGGATTTTCCCCTCTCCTGTTGTTTTTACGACGACGATAAGTTGTTACAATCTTTCTTTTACAAGACAGCGCTCGCTGCCCGGGGCCGGCTGAGCGGGGTCGCTGATTGCCGTGACTTCCCCGCAGGTATCAGGGCTGCTGATTTATGGCAGGGGAAATTCATATTAACCGTAAATATCTTAATAACAAGCCGTCTGGGAGAGAAGGAGGGGCTCTGCATCCAGCAAGGGCTAATTGCTGTTTAATGGGCAGCATCCACAGCACTCGGTGAAACAATACTGCTGGCAGAGGGTGTTGCTGAGGTTATAGAAAGGGCTTTTAATCTGCAAGAGCAAATTTGCCCCAGCAGCGCCAACTGCTGCTCTCAGCTCAGTCCTCCTCACGTCCCACAAGAGATGATTATCTTGTATTAAACACAGAGATGGAATCTCCCACCCTCAGTCAACAACCAGACCTGAAACAGCCATCACCTGCTCTTCCATCCCCTGTGGCTGTGCCCACCCTCTAGCTCCCACTGCCCAAAAGAGACCTCACATCTCCCAGCCTCAGCCTGAGGATTGTAAACTCCACTAAGGGCTCCTTAATTTTGTAATGTTCTGGGTTTCCTTCACTCGGGAAGGCTCACAGATGGATGCTGAGTTGGCAGAGGAGGTGGAAGGTGGATGCTGGGATGCTGTGGGTATTCCAACCTTCCCGCACAGAGATGGGAGGTCTGGCGAGCACCCTGTGTGTCCCACGTCCAAAAAGAGCTGCTTCTTACCACCTCAGCCTTTGCTTTTCTGTTCTCAGCCCAGGAGAGACTCTTTGGATCAATGTCTTCCCCCAGATATCGACCTCCCACTCCTCTCTTAATCCAGACTTCAAAGTAACCAAATCTCAGCAGCACTTTCACTGCAGGGAGAGATAAATTACTCTGGGGATACTTCTCATTTTTTCACATAAAACCCGCAGGTTTTGGTTCACAGGGTCTCTTTCAACACATAGGGAGGTTTCATCTGTATCACATCCTTCGCAGAGGTCTAAGCCAAGGGACCTCCTCGGGGTTTACACCCAGCTAAGGCAGTAATGAAAACAAAACCCGTGGTTCTGCCTAGATGTAGGATCATTTCCAGGTTTTTTGAGATCAGCTGAGGTCTGGCAGGAAGCTCTGCTCACATGTGAAGTCTCCTGCCTTTCTCTTCAGGATCATTGTTATGAGAGATCCTGTGCAGAAGCGAGTGATGAGGAGCCACAAAAGTAGTTCAAAGGTCTGGCCATTTCCCCCATTCAACCACGATATTTGATGGAGTGTAGCTGAAAACATTATTTAAGAACTCAA
Organism: Lophotriccus pileatus; assembly: GCA_035583135.1. Lineage (NCBI taxonomy): Eukaryota > Metazoa > Chordata > Aves > Passeriformes > Tyrannidae > Lophotriccus > Lophotriccus pileatus. Next base: position 17,269,157 of record JAWWES010000021.1, on the reverse strand, counting down.
CTTTTAGCAGAACTCTTCAAAGTTCCCTAAACCAAAGGAAAATAGCATTCCCCTGATCTTCCCTTTCCTCGCCTCTGATCAATTTAAAAGCAAGAGCGATGAAATGCTGGTTGCAAGTTTTTTTGGACTTCCAATTTAATCTAAAGTTTGGAAACAGACTACAAAAATGTTTTTTGGGTTATCTATGGCACATGAGAAGGAGACACTGAAATAATTAAATCCCAGGGAGACAGGAAAATTCCCCATACAGGAAAAAAATAATCAGTGTAACCCTGAAGAGCAGAACATGCCCTTTGAGCATAAAAAAGGCACCAGGTTTCTTTAAGCTCATGGTCAAAGCATGAGCTTATCAAGGGGTAAGGTAGTTGGTGAAACTCTTGTGGAAGGTGAAAAATGCACCATCATGTATTTATTTATCTTTATTTTGTATATATATTATTTTTATTTTGCATTTCCTTTTGTATTTTTGTATGTATTTTCAGTTTCGTTTTATATTTATTATTTTTACTCATTTATCTGTGGGTGCCACACACAGCTGGCCTGAGGCTCCTGGAGAGATCTCTTCAAACACACCAGAGCACTGAACATGGGCTGCAGGTGCTGCTTTAGGGGTCACACGCCCAGCAAATCCCTTCTGATGAGCACAGAAGGTGTGGGGTGTTGCTCCTCCTATTCCATGCCTCTTTTTTGGCCGCTTGTCACTCAGTTTTCACTCAACACTTTCACTTTGAGCAACAGTGTTGGCAGATCAATGTGTTGGCTGCAGATAATTAGAAGTGTTTAGGTGTTTAAATCCTCTCATAGACTCCTCAGCAGCACCCAGAGGAGTTTAACCTGTCAGAGCCTGATGGGAAAACTGCTGCATCCACCACAGTGTGCAGAACCAGGCTCTTCCACAGCCACCTGGAAAAATAAAGCCCAGATCCAATCTACCAAATAAAAATCAGCATTTCCTGAAGAGATATTAGTGTCTTGTGCTGCGCTTTGTAGCTCTAGCACACAGGATGGCAGATGCTTCCATGCCTCCAGTACTGGTTGTCATGTCCTAAAGAGCAGCTTTTCCAACTCTTCTGGAATCAGGGTGCAATTCAAGCTCTGATTTCTCCCAGTGAGGGGACTTGTCTATGCTGAAGAACATTAACCTGCATGAACAACCCTCTGTTAAATGTCATTTTTTCGGAAGTGAGGTCATTACAAGTTGGAATTGAACACATCACTTCTCTGACCCTCTTTTGGTGGTCCAACTGGAAATTACTCCAGTTTCACTTGAATATTTGCCTTCTGGAAGCAAAGCCAGTGTGAGAGCACTGAGAAGGGAACCCAATCACATGACGTGTGCAGGTTGAACACTCTCCTGCACCACAGTGCCCACACTCATGAAAAGTTGTGAAAATCCAATTTCTGAGTTGCTTTCAGCAGTGCATTCCCCGGTTCTTACCAGGAGAGTCTGGAAGCAGAAGATTTCCACAAGGGTGAGACATATCTAGACCATCATGTGTTGGCACAGGGACTTGAGCCTCTTCTTGTCCGAAATGGAAGTGGAGGACAGGACAGGTTTTGTGGGGAGGAGAAATGGATTTCAAAAGGCCAAATGAGGAGAGATGAGGCTCCAGGTGTGCTGGCTGTGAGCTCCACCTGGGAGATGGGTTTGCTCTGCTGTAGCTGAGTTTGCTCCCCAGAAAAACTGAATTTTCCCTTCTCCATTATTATTTTGCAGTGGGACAGGTAATGTTTAATCCAGGGGGTTGGATAAACAACAATGTCATCTTCCCTAGCCAAGACAAAGACTGAGAGGTGGAGGTCTACCAAGCTGTTGTTGTTAGATGTCGTCCCAAATCTATGTCTCAGCAGATCTGGGGCCTGCTTTTCCACACATTTCCAGTGCACCCCATCTCTCTTCACCATCTTTTCCTCAACCCTGCAATCCATGCTGTGCCCACACAGGGTGCCCAGTGCTGTGCATTAACATCTGAAAACCTCACCACAATCTGAGCAATTTGTAGCCCTCTCCTTGTTTTCCTCTTCGAGATAACTCTGACTTGAAGAATTGCTGTGATAAATGATCAAGTAGGTTCATAGCAAGGAGGGTAATCCCTGAGAGGAGTGGAGAGGATGCAGCTTGGCAGTAAAACTGGGCAGTTGGTACATAAATTTCTCCCGGGCATGAAGAGAAGTGGCAGCAGTGTCAGAGGCATTAACACCTCCCATCAGGTGGAATTGTTTCAGTGTGTCTCCAGTCTTGGGGTCGATACGCGTTTCAAAAACTCTGTGAGAAATCAAAGCCTGGGAGGTCTGTGTGAGCCACTTCAGGAGGCTGTAAATTTTATTTTAAAAGGAAGAATTTAGAACTGCATAAACAGTGAAGCTTTTCCTCACAAAGAGCGGAGTGTTTTACAGCATCAGCTTTAGCCAGTCATCAAATTGCCTTTTGTGATAAAATAATTGTGAAAGTCAAAATTATATGCACATTTCAGGGGAAAATACCTACAGTAAGACTAAAATACCAACAGGGGAAGCCTCAACAAAACCTCTCTTCCCACATAGATGTCCTTCCCTTGACACACAGTGTGTGGATTTTGATAAAACCCATTTGTAGAAGCTTTTTTCATGCAAATCACTCCCATTCCCGAGAAATGTTATCTACACATGCAGCCACCTGAGCTACTCATGACCACCAGGGACTTCACGAGCAGGCAGCTCCTGAAAAAGTCCAAATAACAGCAAGGAAAATAATTTAACAACAGGAAAAACTCAGCTGATGGCTGCAGGGAGGGTGATCTACACTGGATATCCACCCTGCTGGCAGGGCTTTGCACAAGTGTTTTACACCTGGAGATCACCTACACTTACCTATCCCAATGCAAAGGCCATTGGAGGACTTGATGTCATGGAAAAGAGAGAAATGCCCTGGGGAGACCCCAGTAACATCTTCTCCCCTTGTCCTTACATTGATTTTACTGATATTTAAGATTTTTAAAGGCTGGGGATATTTTCTGTCAGCCTTACAGGAGTGTTCTGCCACTGCAGGGAAGAGGGACTGGGTGCTCATCAGGTTCAGAGAGCAAGGGAAAACAGCTTGTTTTATCCAGAAAAAAATGGAAAATGGAGACTATCATTTGCCCTGAAGGACAATGCAGGATGATTTCTGAAGTTTCTATTCAGAAGTGACACAAAACCTGTTGGGATGGGAGGGGAGTACAGGAGCTCCAAGAGTGTTTAAGAAATACACATAAAAGGGAAGAATGGCCAGTGCTCAGTGACTATTTTATTAGATAGATTTTTTAAAAAATCTATTTTTACATTTTCTTTGTGGTTTGCAAAAAAAAAAAAACCTACCCTGACAACTTTGCTGTAAGACACACTGCTCCCCTCTCTGCTCTAACAACAACCTCTTTGTGCACACGAGGGAAAATCCATCAACTCTCCAGCAGTCTTCCTGCACTTTCTCCTCTTGGAGTGAGGAATCACAGGAAGGAACAAGAGAATTTTCTGTCATTCTGCAGGACTTATCTCAGTTTCTCCATTTCAGTATCCACAGCCCCAGAGATGCCAGTTCCAGGCTTCAGCACCACCACTTACAAAAATGTGTATTTATTGGTCTCCACGCTGCTTAATTTCTCAGCGCCAAACCCAATTCTTCACAGTTCAGAGACCACTTGCTCCAAATACCAGTTTCATTGCTTTTTCTCTTTCTTCTCCCCAGCCCAGGACAGCAATCTGGCTGCACTTAAAACACTTTGCTTCCCATCTTTTATCCCTTGCAAGGGGCTTGAGAGGTTTATTACACACTGTGATCTTATCACCGGTTACTCCAGCACAGTCCTTGGCAGTAACTGGGGTGTCCCGTGGTGGTTGGGATTGCACCATGCAAGGGATCCTTTCTGCAAAGTACAATTGCAGCTGTATCTCTATTATATAAAAATATATATATTTATCTTATTATTTTCAAGCAATGTTGGCTGTTTATTTTATCACCAAATGGTCACTGGAAGATTTTGATGGGACATGTATGAGGGTTTTAACCTATTTTGTCAAAATGAGGATGATGTTACACCACACACTGAAAGCTTTTTCAGCTAAAGGCTGCTGGGCACTCGTGGTGCTCGTGGCAGCTACAGCAAAAAGAAATTAATCTCCTTTTTTAGTTGTCTGTGTCATTAATTATCAGTGGGTTGTGTAGCCCTGTGTATCAGTCACCCCTGAAATAGGTTTAATGTCTGAGGAGCAATGCTGAGAAAGGAAATAAAGCGATATTAAAAATATCTCCTTTCAACGTGTTCAGCCCTACCAGGATCTGTTTAAAAGGAGGAGGACATGATTTCATGTTTTCCAGGGTACAAATTCACCAAGATTAAACCCTGTCTGAAGGAAGCCAACTTGCTGTTGATTTACACCTGCCCAGGAGCTAATCCTCTTCATCCAGCTTTAAAGCTCTTTGAGAAAAATAAAACCACAACAGTGATTTGTTCTACTTAAAAAAAAAAAAAAAAAGAAAAAAAAAAAAGAAGGTAAAATAGATGAAGTGACATATGGGAGGAGAAAGAGCTCCCCCATTCAAAACCAAAGCTCAGGGCAATGGCCAAAAAGAAATGCTATTGTTCAGGGGCAGATGAAAGAACATGTAAGTTCAGCATGATGTCATGGCTGTTTGTGCAGTTAAATCTCCCTTTATCATCCACCAGACACATAATGACTTTCTAAGGCTCCCACTGGACGGATGGTCCGTCTCTGTAATAAATGTTGACAAGTTTTATATAAAACTGGAGATCATTTCCAATTCCCAGTGCAGCCATTTGAACCTGTGATTAATAACCTCGCAAATCTTATCTGTTTGAAAATAAGAGGAGCTGGGTTTGTTTCCTTCAGATTAGGGTTCAGGGCTTAACAACAGGAAAATAGCCTGCTGAGATCACTCTGGTTTTGCATGGCACATAAAAGTGGAAACCAAGAAAATAGGATTTAAAAATATGCTCAACATTCCTATCACAAAGCAAATAAGATACTTCACGAGTCGTGATAACATTGATTCATGGAGTCTGTGACCAAGCAATTGTTTTATATCGGGCAGAATAACTGTGAACTGAGAGATAGGCACTTGTACATTTAAATTAAAACACTAATTGAGTGATAAGATGTACCACAAAAAAATAAATATCCAGACTCAAACTTCTTGGTGGTTTGTCAAACTGGAATGAGAAAGCTTTAGGTAACGATAGAGAGCAAAATGGGGCGAGAGTCTGGGATTCCAGATCCACATTTGGCCTGCATACAACTTAATTTTCCAATTCCAGAGCCTGATATCCAGGATTTCAATAAAAGGGAGAAGAAAGAGTTAAAAAAGGAATTAAAATAACCTGCTACCACATTGCTCCAGGCTTTCCTTGCTGTGTGAAAAAGACCTTTATTGTGAGAATACGATGGTTTACAGAGACCAAAAGGATAAGAATCAACTAAAAAGTGATGTCAAAATTAGTCAGATTCAGGAGCTGAGTAGAGCAGAATTTTCCTCTAAAATCTACTTAAAAATCCACTTAAAATCTGCTTAAAGCACGGTATAGAAAGTGTTCCTAGCAGAGTTTGGGAAAAGGGGAGCTCGCTCTGAACCCCAACAGCTTTATCTCCTGCTTCCCAATTCCCCCATTCCGTGTTTGCACCCACGACCAAAGCCATGAAGGATGATGAAAAAAATATTGCTGGTCCTTTCCCCTGCAGAGAAAGGGCAGAAAAGAATTTAAAAGGCATTTTTTTCCCCTACAAAAATCAAAGTGTATTCAGCCAAGGTATCAGCACTCCAGCACACTGAAATTTTCCTGTGAAATCAAGAGCTTCTTGCCAAGATTTTAATTTATTTTTGAAATGTAGCTTTTGGTCCAAAATTGTCGGTGGGTTTTCTCTTAAAATAGCTCAGAGTTATTGCAATATTAAAAAGAAGAATTACCTTGCCTCTGCCTTGCACCCAGTGGGCTGCTCAGGGGGCTGGAGATAAGCACCGAGGAGTCTTTAATTATATCTCCTTAATATAAAACTCTTTGTCTGCCTTTAATTTTATGGCACTTTCATGCAAAGTCAGGGCGGTGAAGAAAACAGCCCTTTCTCCTTGTGCTTTTTGTTAAGTGAAAACATCAAGGGTCACCAATAACTCACCAAAGTGAGGAAAGGATGGAACTGGAAAATGAGGCGGATCATGGAAAAAATCGAATAATCTCTGTAGAAAAAGCAATTTATCCCCGCCCTGGCAGATGGCTACAAACATGGGGATTGTGGGATAACAGCTCACAGGACTCACCTCGCTGGGCCCAACAGGGTTAACAGATTTCTTAGAGGAAAAAAAAAAAAAAAAGAAGTTTTTCCATCAGTAAATAAATATTCAATCGCTGATTTATTGCTCGTTTAAGAGAGGTGGTTTTCAATCATTGAACATCCCCTGCCAGCCCGAGAAATGCTCAGGAAACTCCAGATTTCTCTCTGGTTGATGGAAATGTTCTGCTTTGGGACAAAAAATGATCAATAAAAAGTGAGGGGGAAAAGAATCCATAAAACTGGTGAGACTTGAAATGATTTTCAGGCGACAAAAAAATAACATATTCCAAATAATTTATGGTCAGCAATAAATACATAGGCATGAAATTTAATGTTGCTGTTTTAATTCTTCCTTCTGTGCCATCTATATTGTCTGACAAGTTAAAATATTAAGAAAAAACAAACCCTTTCTGGTCAAGAGCAATATGGCAACAATGTTAACTGGAATGATTTTCACTGCCATTCCCCACCTCAGAATACAAAGATCCCAAAATAAAAATTAATTGAAGAACAAGGCAAAGTGAGGAGGTGGATGAATAGTACTCAAGGTGCTATTTGCTTGATCATCACCACAGGATCAGAATCTGTGTTTGCTTCACCGCAGAATGCATAACAGTAACATAATATATAGTAATTGTTATTAATAATAATTGTAAGTAAATACAACTTATCTCTAAAACAAACATGTAGCATGAAGGAAACAAATGTGTTTGTCCACGAGAGGTCTCTAGAGTCCTGATAATCACAGGATATTTCCATGTATTCCCGTTCTCCCGCTTTGAAATGAGAGGGATGTTTGGATGTTCCCAACCCTTCACCAGCTCACGGGAATCTCCGTGTGTGCCCCCCCCTGGAGCCGGCAGATTTTGGCCTAGGAGGAGGATGGATGGATCCTCTGTGGGAGGGGTGGGAAAATGTCTCCAAAGGGGAGAAAGAAGTGATTTGTGACAGGAAGGGATTGCATCCGTGCACTCCCTGAGCAGAAAAACCACACGTTAGCCTGCGGCAAAGAGCAACCTTAATGATTCCCTGATTCTGTGGTTCTGTTGCTTGCTTATCCCATAGGGAAAAGGAATTCTGCCTTGTGAAGGCATCTCATCCAGTACCAAACAGTCAGTCAACGCTGGCACTGCTGGCACTGCAGGATGGGGAAGTGTCAAGTCTTTTTTTCATAGTTTTAACTGAGGAGCTCTACTATGCATCAGATATTTTCAAAAGCTGCTGTCCCAGAAATGAAAGGTTACTTTAGCAATTTCTCTGTTGAAACAGGGGGAATTTCTTATTGTTAACCTTTCTAGATTGTCAACATTTTAAGGGTTTGCACAATTTTACTGTTGAAATATTAATATTGATTTTTTTTTTTTTACCTCCTTACAAAACACAGAATTTTTTATGTCAGAAATCAAACCAAATGACATTTTGGTGGTATAATTAACGACTATTTCTGCTTTAGTCAGTTACTGACCATGAAGCAGAAGAATTGTCAAGTATTTACAGAACAAACAGTTTCATATGTAAATCCCATTCCAAGAAGTCTTTGTAAAACAAAGATTGTCTGAAAGTATTTACAGGTGATAATGGACACATTTGGAGAAAGATTTGGAGAATCTATTGTCACAATTTCACATAATTATGTTTCTTTTTTTTTGGTCTAAACAGTAAGTTGCAAGTCATTGGCCAGTCCCATCATTTATTTCTTGTGGAATATTGTTTCTTCGGTCTCAGTTACTGCTCCTCTGAGTCCAGGTAAGATTACATCCAGACTCCATGTATCATTCCCACAGAACATATCTCCTTGCCGATGAGCTGGAGCATTCTCAGCACCCTGGGGATTTCTCTTACCACCCTATGACCAGAGGTTGAAGCAGAAGACACATTAAACAGCTCACTTAAAGACAGCAGACTTTATTTTTCGAGCTCTTCATTTCCCTGTGACAGTCACAGTGACTGGGAATCACAGAGGGTGTGAGTGGAGGACCTGAAGGGAAGGCAGAAGCTGGAACACGCTGGATGAATGCTGGTTTTACCACTTTTGAAAATCCCAGCCATCACTTTTGGCTTGGTCAGCCCTGGTGGCTGTTAAGTCTCATCAAAGGATGTCACGAGGAGAGCGGAATCTGCTCTAGGAGTGTTTTAAAGAGAAATAAAATAAGGCTTTACCTCTTTTAATACACACTTCACCAATCCCCACTTGCAGGGAATAAATCTCCATAGCTAATGCCTTGGCATACCCATCTTTGGAAACCTTTCTGCTTGCTCCCCTTACCAAAAATGGGAACATATCCCTGAAAGACAAACAGTGTGCGCTGAGAGTGGGACCCCCACCCAGCCCTGGGTGAGTGGGGTCCCAGGGTGGGATCTCAGGACAGACTTCCTCAGATCATGGCCCTGTGGAGCCTCCCTGAATCCGGCACTCCCAGGGATTCTGGGCTTTGAACAATGAATGCCTTAAGTGTGGTTTTCAACTTCTTTTTTTTTTTTCCTTCTGATTTGTGGACCATTAAAAATGTTCCAGCGGGGACACAGGATACCCTTTAAAATATGGAGATTTCTGTGTAGCACATGTGAACTCTTCTTCCTTGCTCCCCTTTCATGGAGCCCCAGGGAGCTGCTGGAAATGCCGGCCCTGGGAGATCAAACAGACTCGGGGGCTGTGAATCAGACAGGGGAAACAAATTCAAGAGACAGGGCCCTCCCGGAAACACCCTCTGGAGTCATTCGAGAAGACAAATTGGAAGTGCAAGTCCCAGCAGACTGAAAGGGGAGAGACAGCAAAACCATCCTGAACTCATGAAAGGAAAAGCATCATCCTGGAGGCAGCAAAGATGGACAGGGCAATGCTTCCCTCTGGGATTGCATCCATTTATAGATGCAGAGCGGCTTTCCACCAGGACTGGCTGTGATGTGTCAGTGCATTCCCACTAATGTGGCAGAGACAAAACTCAACCAGGTGTTTTCCTGCTGCTGGGACCTGCACAAAATCACCCAGGGTCCTCACTCCTCAGCCAGTATGAGTCAATAAAGTGCCATTAATTATATATTTTCTATGGAATATTGTAAATAGTGCTAACAAACAGCATTTAAATCAGATGCCTGGTGTGAGTGAGGAAGGATTCAAATAAAATAAATGCAGAAAAATATCTCCATCTCATGATTTGATATTTGTTTCTTGAGACAGAGTAGGTGAAGTCACGTGAAACAAGGTGCAGAATCACAGCTCATCAACAAACCTGAGAAAGCCTGAGGGAGAAAGAGATGGTTAGAAATGGGTCTTCATTATCCAGTTTATACCAGTTGCAGCAGAGCCTCGAGTATCAGCAGAGCTTCTCTGTGCTCCACTATGTCCCAAATGTTACTTGAGCCTTTGAAGGGCTTGGTGTTTACTGAAGTCAGGATCCAGCTGAAACCAAACTCCATAATCAGTTCCCACAGCAGAAACATTTAGTATTCTGGTTATATCAGGACTGGCTTGTCCATGGGAAACCATCATGTTTTGGAAATCATGTGAGAATGAAGACCCTGAGTGTTTTAGTGAGCTCCATTCCTGCTTGTGTGTAGAGCCAGATTTCTAGTGGAAGGTGTCCCTGCCCATGGCAGGAGGTTGGAACAAGATGATCTTTAAGGTCCCTTCCAACCCAAACCATTCCATGATTCTGTGATTCTTTTCCATGCTATGCCACTATGTTTCTTTCTAAGGCAAATGTAAAAACATGGAAATAATGTTCAAGGAACAATTTATCCACAGTTCATTAAGGTGAGGGATAACTGACCTAATCATCACTCATTTCAGTGCTTTTCCATCATTTCCAGAATACCAAATTACCCAGGAACAAGGTGCTCCACCACCAAACATCCAGACAATGCCAACTGTCCTGCTTGAGCTGAACAGTCCTCACCATGAAACCCAAGGTCTAGCAGTGGTTTGAAGGAAAACCCCTGGTATTATGGCACATTCATAATGTATATTAAAACTGAGGATTCCTCATAGTCCAACACAAGGATTTCCTACATGCAAAACAATTTTCTCAAAAAGCATTTCATCATTCTTTGCAGTCACCATTTAAACTATTTTACTGGGGGCAACTGCACAGCATTTACATGATGCATCACCCACCAGGTATCTACAGGTTTCTTTTACAGGTTCAACCATGTTTGGGGTTCTTTTTTTGCAGACTTCCCCCCTTTTTCCTCTTGCCTGCTTCATGTCCCACCCCAAAAAACATAAAGGCTGCTGTAGGTCTGGGCAGAGCTCACAGGAGGCTGTGATGAACATAAACTCTGGGGTTAACATTCAAAGAATGCTGCTATAGAATCGGCCAGACAATTTCTTCCCCAGAGTTTTCCCGTGGGTAAAAGACAGGCCATAGCTCTTCCTTCCCATGAAAGGCACTTTGATCTCCCTTGATGAAATGCTTTATGTATTTTGGGAGTTTAGTGTAATTGCCTCTGATGGCTCAAGGCTCTTCCCCATCCCCAAACTTCCCTCTGTCGGTGTTTGTTCTGAAAGCCTCACACAACACATGGCTCCTCTGAGTGCAGGACTGATCAGGAGGAGCATATTTATGGCTTTGGGAAAATCTCAGTAGAGATCAGTTAAAATCCTCCCTCTTCACCATGAAAAGCACTTTGTGTGGCTGCTCTGCCCTACCGGGAGTCAAACCTCATGTCATCAGAAAGCTGCCTGACATGTACAATTATGAATTGCTCAACAGAGGGCTCAGTCGTGTCTGATGGGATTTATTCTTAGATATTTGGGCTGAACATGATGTCACCCCTCCTGTCACTGCTGAGGTTTGCCAGCCCAGCAAAGCAATGGTGTGATACCAGGGGTCCCACAAGGACAGTGTGTCAGGAGAGCAGAACGTTTCTCATCACGCAGAGATGCACAGATACATCAGCAGTTAGGCCAAGAGACACTTATTTTCTCACCTCCCCACGAATTATGACATTTATTCACAACTATTGTTTTGGTGTGGAGAGTATGGTAAATAAAGCTATATCTGAAAAGTCACTTATTTTGTTAATCTAATAGAGGAAGGAAAACATTCCTGGCATTATGGTTTTATCAGCTTATAAACATGTGGTAGAAGCCTACAAGCCTTAGAATAACAGCAGAAACAAGACTGGGAAAGGAAACTCTGAGATCTGGATGCTTTAGTAAAGACACCCAGCAGCACAACACATTGTGTAACCTCAGAGCTTTTCCCACTCCTCATCTGTGCAAAACACTATTAAATATTCTTAAACTTTGTAATCAATTTTTTTTCACTCTTTATCAACCAATTATGAACCCTTACTTGAAGGACATTTAGAGCTGACAGCAAAAGCAACAAACAGTGGAATTTCCCGTGCTTCATCCAAAAGGGAGGTTTAAAGGTTAAAGAAGGTTACTCAAAAGGTAGCAAGTGTGCATGATTTGGGTCACTTTTCAGAAAGAAAAGATTGTCATCCATCATCTGATGGATCTCCTGCAAAGCCATTTCTAACACCTACAGCAGACAGAAGGCCCTCTCCAGTCTCAGCTGTCCCAGGGATTGGGACAAGGACCTCAGCCATGAACCATTCCCAGGTTTATTGAGCCCAGGGCCATTTCTAGGCTACTTTGACCAAAGCATTTGGGGTCAGCACTTAAGACAAGCTACCAAGAACTGTAAGAGGACACTGCAGTTGTTCATGGCACTCCCACTTTCCCTTCTCCATCCTTCCTGGAAAACACGATAAATACATGAGCGGAGCTGCTGTGCCATGTCAGATCTGCATCTCCACCCCCATCCTGTGGATTAAGGAAAAAACAGGTCATTGACCACTCAGCATACTTGGAAAGCCTCTTGTGCACGGAGCAGACACCTCCAGATGTCTCCATCGGTGACGTTGTTTACAAGTGGACCAAACAGCTTGTTGGCCTAATTGCTCCTGCAGGGATTGAACTCCACTGAGAAAGCTTGAGCAGGGCCCAACTGTTCCAGAGCATTAGCTGCCACTCCTCCCCTTGATTTACACCCCTCATAAAAATTTTATGGCCAGATTAGAATGAACTTCACTTGCACTGTGGTTTTATTAAAGATTTTTTTATGCGGAATAAAAGCAACAATCAACGCCGTGACTAATTACAGCTTTAACAGGGAAAGGAAAGTACTTCAAAAGAGGGGGACCTAAAAAGCACCAAAGGGTCTCCCTTTGGAGACCCTGCTTCAGACACCTAGCCTGGACTCTGTTAAGAGAGCAACAGTAAAAAAGCCACAGTTTAGGGAAGAGTAATTTTGGATGGAAATGTGACTTTTTATGGTAAAAAAGAGTGAGCGTGAGGGAGTCGGGGTTCCAGTAAATGGGAGAAGGGAGTGCTTGGTTATCAGTCACTTTGTCTGGAATGTCTTTGAGTTATTTGACTGCTGAGCACATTCTTATGGAGGGGAAAGTCTACTTTTGAAATAATTAGTTGCTTTGTAGAGATAATTTGGCCATATAGTACATTTTATTTGATAAATTACAGAGCTCCCTGGCTACACTTTGCTTCACCAACTGTAAAGCTACAAACATAAATCCAACAGAAAAAAAAGACTTTTTTCCTTCCTTCCTTTCTTTCTGCCAGTGAAATATAATGTCACTGAAAATGGCCTTTATATCTATACTATGAACACATGAAAAATTGCAGAAGGGAAGGAGAATAAATAAGCGTAGTAAAATATTTACCGTTCTAGACATCAGTAGCCAAGGGCAGATTGATGGGAAATGCTTAGTTGGGGCTGACAGCCTTTAAATGACCTCTTTCCAAGGGCCTGAATCTTGAAATTCCACATGCATGGGAGCTCCAGCGGGACGTGCAGGGATTTCGCCGTGTCAGGCGCTGGCCCATTGACAGCAGCGGGAATTACAGGTGTTCAGTTCCTCCCAGACGTGCAAAACACAGATGCTGGAAAGCAGCTCATCCCAAGGAGGCTCCAGCTGCCTCCCTTCGTGCTGCATGAGAGCAGATCACATGCTACATTTCACTTCTGGCCAGGACTTACCTCCATTTATTGCCTTTTTTTTTTTTTTTTAATGCTCAAAATTAATGCTTTCGGGCTGCAGAAGCACTTCCCAAGATGGATTTTTCCACCGAGAAAGGAGCCACAAGAGAAGGACCACTTCATATGGTCAAAGCGTGGGGCTTGGTAGATTTATTTTAAATTAAATAAGTTATTCCATGTGTCCTGGACACGAGCTCTCTATAAAGTAATTTGAAATCCAGGGAGAAAACCCCCGACAGTCCATTTTTTTCCTTCAGTCCTCTGAGCTGAAATACCGACCCAGTAGTTCATCACCTGGCAAATAAACCTGCCAGCTCCAAACTTTATTAATCATTTTTTGTACCCAGCTTGAACTTTTCCAAACTGAACTCAGGGGTGCTCTAATTCTCCATCCACTGGTACCAAAAGAAACAAGGAAAGAGGACAAAAGGAGGGTGATGAAGGCTACGTCAACCTCCTCTGCCTCCTCCACTGCAGGAACATGAACTTCAGAGCCTACAGTTTGGGAGAAAAAACAGCCCTTTTTCCGCACAGCATCCCCAGTTTGCAGCCCAGTTTCTTCAAGTAGGAAACAGCCACACCAAATACCTTTCTTGCTGGGATGCTTTTTTAATTTTTGGCCTGGACAGGGAACTTTTTTATGGCAATTTCTCAAACTATCCTTTCAGAGTAATAGTTAATATTTTTTCTCGTTATCTACATTCTCTGACACCTCCAAAGACTTTGCTTGATGATGTGCCTGTATGCCTCCTTTTAAATGTTAATGTTTTAGTCTTCAAGAAATGAAAGAAAGGGAAAGAGATGACAAGAACTCCACAGAAAAAAGGAACAGATGTTCCTGAGATCATAGCAAAACAAGCCATGTACTTAGTAGGACCAAACTGTGATGTATAACATAGTTATTTTTCTAACCTTTCTAAAATTACCTATTTGACTGATTTCTTATGTGTAAAAAGAGGCATAAGGCCTTCCCTCCTGTCAAAGGACCATTGTCTGAAGTAATTTAGAAGCTCCCTGTTTCGGCACACGGAGACCACGAGTGCACAGACAGATTTAAGACATCTTTGAGTTTGTGCAAGACTTGCAAGAATGTGGTTCTTAATACCCCTGTAACTAGAGAAGTGTTTATAGAAGTCCAGCTAAAATCCAAAGCTCTCAACCAATGACTATCCCAAAAGAAATGCAACTGTAAGTCAGCTTGGCACAGACAGAGATGGTTTGGGGTTAAGGAGGGGCACAAGTGTTGGGGTCCAGCTCAAAGACGTAACAGAAAAAGGGACAAGGTCATAAATCAGGGAGTGGGAATCTCTCCACCCCACTGCACAACTGCTGGAGAGACTGATGAAATCAGCCTGTTCAATCATATCAGGCTGTTTCTTGCATCATCCCACTTGTCCAGTGATGCATCCCAAGCTGGAACATGCAGTCCCTGCTGTGGTGTATGCAGGTGGAATAATTTTGTATTCATGCACCTACTGTGCATAAAATGTTGTTGTAGCAATAAGTCTAGGAACTATCAGAAAGGAGAAAGTCTTCTTTAAATTCTATTAAAGTCTCCTCCAATGTCAACCTAAGAATAGATTATAAATATATATATATATATATATATGTGCACCCAGATTTCACTGTTTTCTTAAATGGAGTGGCATTATAACTTAAATGGCATTATAAGGCACCTTTCCTTGATTTTTCCTCTCCAGATCTTCCACCTAACTATTTTTTTGACATGTTTTAAGTATGTTTAATTTTCAGTACCTAATGGCAAGATACATCTGGGTAGGGAATACACTGTGGGCTACCTTGGTCAGCAGCCCTCAGTGACTAACGTGGGTGCTGGGATTATTATGGCAGCTAAAATGAATGATGAGAAATTCAGATCACTTTCTATATTGGACTCCCAGACCCTGGCTTCCCTTCAGAAAGGGGGAAAACGTGTCTGTACCACTTATTTCATTGACCATTAATGCTATTTATTCCTAGAGGACACCTCATTTAGATGTGCTTTTTCCTGCTTCTGCCACTTCACCTCTTTTACAAGACTAGCAAATCAATGTAGTTTCCTGCAACAGCTTTTTTCCCACATTTTAATGACTTCAACAACCAGAGAATTCAGAAAGATACAGCTTTTATTTCAAAAACAAATCTGAGACAGCAGAAGAGGTGCTAAGTTAGGTCAGAGATCCACATAGCTCAGGATCCTGGGCTTCATGGGAGGCAGCAGCTGCAGTTTAGGAACAATACCAAGGGACAAAGCGTGGGGTGATCCCTCCCAGAGCACTCCTCCTGCAATCAGCTGCTCAGAGCTCTCCTTTAAACTGCCTCCAGACCACCATGGTTAGCAACCACAAAAGCTGCACTAATAAAAATATATCTCATTTCTCTCCAAATCCTTTTATGCCCCCGACCTCCACAGCATCCAGTGACGAGTTCCACGCTCAGGACAGTGCGTTTTGCAGAGAATAATGCTTTTTTGGAAAGCTGCTGCTTGCTAACATTGCTGGGACAGGCTTGCAGATGATCATGGGGGAGAGGCATCAGTGGCAGGGTGGGGTCCTTAAGTTTTGGAACCAAGCTGCAAATTCGGAACCAGCTGGGCGGCCTCGTCCCTGTAAGAAGAGCAGCGACGCTGAGTTGGCGTCTCGTGGCAAAGAGGAAGAGCCAGACACCCACCCTTTCATTTCTAACATGGTTTTGATTTGGAAGCAGATATGAGATGGGAACTTTGTCAGCATTGCCAAATTAAGCCTTCCTGGGGTGGATTCAGAAACATCCAGGACTGTCTGGGCTTGCAGAACTTGCCCTGTTTGGGTTTTATCAGAGACTTTCTGTGCTGGGTCATTTCCTCCCCCGTGCAGGTTTGGACAGTGAGCAAAGGGAGGGGAGCAGGTACCTGGCAGCAAATTCACATTCTAGTCCAACCAGGGGGTGTTTGGCAGTTCAGTGGCCTGTTTCATGGGCTTTATGTGTTTCTGGCTTCCAGAAGCAGCTGAGCTCTCCATCTCCTGAAAGCCATCTATGGCATTTCCTCTGACAGCCAAGGGTTCGTGTTTATTTTAAAAAGTAAAATAAATGTAAACAACAAAATTTGCCTTTTTTTTTAATAAGAAAAAAGACTCCACAGGGAAAAAAGACTCCAGTAAAAGACTGTGACAATTATGGGGCAGAATAAAGCAGTGTCCAAAATGGATCATCCAGCTTATAAACCTATATGGAGACCTATATAAGATCCTACACAAACCTTTATAACAAACAACTGAGCAAGTTCCCATGGTTTGGTTTCATGTATGTAGTTCTTGCACAATCGTTCCTTTTATAAAATATGGAGTGTTTGTCAATTTAATAAACATATTAAGCACTAATGGAATGATATTTCTTTATATCAGGTGAAAAAATCTGTGCATTTATGCTTCAAATATTTTTGGAGCCACAGAGATCAATATAGGAGAATGGGAGTTCTTTGCCTCTTCTTGCTTGTCTTTATTTTACCTGTAATAAAATTCAACCAAGCCC
>JAWWES010000021.1:17237319-17252240 GCA_035583135.1 Lophotriccus pileatus | reverse complement strand
CAGAAGCAGCTGAGCTCTCCATCTCCTGAAAGCCATCTATGGCATTTCCTCTGACAGCCAAGGGTTCGTGTTTATTTAAAAAAGTAAAATAAATGTAAACAACAAAATCTGCCTTTTTTTTTTTCACGAGAGAAAAGACTCCACAGGAAAAAAGACTCCACTAAAAGACTGTGACAATTAAGGGGCAGAATAAAGCAGTGTCCAAAATGGATCATCCAGCTTATAAACCTATATGGAGACCTATATAAGATCGTACACACACCTTTATAACAAACAACTGAGCAAGTTCCCATGGTTTGGTTTCATGTATGTAGTGCTTGCACAATCGTTCCGTCTATAAAATATGGAGTGTTTGTCAATTTAATAAACATATTAAGCACTAATGGAACAATATTTCTTTATATCAGGTAAAAAATCTGTGCATTTATACTTCAAATATTTTCAGAGCCACAGAGCTCAATATAGGAGAATGGGAGTTCTTTGCCTCTTCTTGCTTGTCTTTATTTTACCTGTAATAAAATTCAACCAAGCCCCAGCCTTGTGTTGACCCATCCAGTTGGAAATCTGCAATGCACTCGTGGAAAACACCACTTCCCACCAGGCCATTGAACACCACGGGGCAGCTCTGCTTATCCAGCACTGCAGAAACAGCAAAGTCCTTGCCACCTTGGATAAGAGAAAAAAGGGAAGAATGTCTCCAACCTTCAGCAGTATTTTACCTCGAAAAATCCCAATACCTATTATTTTTGTGTAGGGTTTCTTCTTAACAAGTAATAGTTCTCCTGCTGCTTTGTGAATTAAGTAAAATCTTGATCAACCATATTTTCAGTTGAATACACCTCATAACATCCAAAACTGAAAATCAAATAACAGATGTGGACCAGCATAAGAAACAGTCAGCACAAAGAATCTGTAACTCTCCCTCTGGTTCAGATGCCTTGGGGGGATCCTGATCCTGCAGTGGACACACAGTTCCAGCCATGACACACCACACCTATAACTTAACTTTAGCACAGGAATGCCCATGGTAGGGGGGGGTGGAAATAGATGATCTTTAAGGCCCCTTCCAACCCAAACTGTTCCTTGGGGTATGATTCTAAGTAAATTTTTTGAGGTGCAAGATGATGCATTCATCTTTCAAATTTGTCCCCAGGATCACATGGAATTTCACTGAATAGTCTTTCCTCCACTAAGTTAACTTCCTCCCAAAAAGCTAAAGGCAGATGGACCACATGTAGCTTACCAGCAGTAAAACTGACTCCATACTCATCCTTGATAACACCATCCTCAGCCATCTCAGCCAGAGAGGCGTTGGACCACTCAATGCCAGCCTTCCTCCCATCAGGGAAAAACACATAACCTACAGTGAGGCTGAGGGGGAGAGAAATGGAGCAGATTTAAAGTTCAACCAAAACTCAAATGCACCAGAACAAATGCTGAGAGAATCAGGATTGTTCAGCCTGGAGAAGGGAAGGCTCCAGGGAGAGCTTACAGATTCTTCCAGTGCCTACAGGGGCTCCAAGAGAGCTGGAGAGGGACTTTGGGCAAGGGCATGGAGGAACAGGACAAGGGGGAATGGCTTCCCACTGCCGCAGGGCAGGGTTAGATGGGATATTGGGAAGAAATTCTGCCCTGTGAGGGTGGTGAGACCCCGGCACAGGTTGCCCAGAGACGCTGTGGCTGCCCCATCCCTGGAAGTGTCCAAGGCCAGTTGGATGGGGTTTGGAGCAACCTTGGTCCCAGGGCCATGAACATTGGTCTTTAATCTTCTGGATGCACAGAGCACCAGTCAGCAAGGCTGGGCTCCCTGTGGAATGCCCCACTACAGTTGGACACACCTTCTTAAACACCTGGAAAATGCTCAGTTGGTGCTTCTAAATTATCTTGACAGTCACACAGGCAGCTGCATCAGCCCAACAGTAATTGAGTGGAAAGGAAGCAAAGGAAGGTAAAAGCTGTCCTTGTGACTAACTGCAAATGGAAAACTGGGTGAAGGGAGTAGGGAGCAAGAGGGTATGGATGGAAACTGGGCTGTACAGGTTCAAAGAAAGGATGTGCATATAGATATCCTGCAGAGCAGCTTTGGCCACCTTTAAGACGTGTATTTTTAGCAACACAAACTTCTTTGGCTACTTACTTAGTTGTGGTGGCTGGAATATTAATAACTGTTAAATGTGCTGCAGTCCCGTCCTGCAAGAGAGGAGTAAAGGAAAAGCAGTCAAATTTCTGCTGACTCATTTCTGTGGGTTATTCACTGGCTTGACCAAGAAGACACTGGATATATCAGGCTGTGCAATGTGCTATGACTTCATACTTTAAAATCCTCTCAGTACATCTTCCGTGAGAGTCTGGCTGAAAATGAGAGTACAGGAACACAAACCAAAAAAAAAACATTAAGGATGAATTGAGGACATTAAGGACAACAAAAAATCCACAGCAAGTGGACATAAGGGGAGGGAAACAATACCTGCAAAGATGTACAAAACTGATGGGCCCTTCTTTGACCAGACATCTCTTCTAACTAATATTCTGTTCCTGAGAGCAGCATACAGGAAAAATGTTAAATAAGAAGGAGCTGGAATTTCATGGTTTTATTAATTTTTTCTCTGCCTTTCATTCTGGATCCCTTCATGCTCCACTTGGGCTGCTCTGAGGCAAATATAAGCCTGCTCTGTGATGCTATAAATGTACAGACACTCGGGGTATGAGGACTCCAAACTTCAAACAGCAATAAACTTCTTAGCGAAGTCAGATGGCTTTTAATTAGGAGCAGAACAGCCACAGATACTTTGAGTCTTGAATAGCTATGATGAAAAGGGAGAGGTTGCTACCTGATTATACATATTGTGGTCCCGGAGCACAGGTTTATTAAAAGGTACACAGGCACATGTTAAATCACAGCAGCTGCTGGATCTGCACACAGGTGGGATTTTCCAAGCTGTGCTTTTGTGCTGGCTAGCACATATCTGGGAAAAGAACTTTTATTCTGAATTCAGTCTTAACTCCTGTAATGCTGCCTATAATGAGAGTTTTGAATTCTTTACGCCTGGGTTGGCAGAGGAAATGCCTTTTCAGAAGCATCTGGTGGGGTTGGCTGGCAGCTTGCAGGGCCAGCCCTCAGCATTTCCCCAGGCTGTGCTGTCCCAGCAGCCCTGACTCTCCTCCAGCCACAAGGGCAAAGAGAGAATTAGAGCTCAGCACAGGCTGAAATATTTGCTGAGTGCTGTCATGAAGGCTTAGGATGCTTCAAACACCTCAGGCTCCCAATTAGTGTGAATCAGCACTGCAGTGACTCCACTGAGTGCTGGGTACTTGCAGCAGCTGAGAATCAATCCTGTAAAGCTGCCCATTTAATTTTCTTTTAAAAAGCCCAAAACAAACAGTTACAAGTCACCAAAACAACTTTTGGCAGAACAGTGTTGTAAAATCTCAGTTTTTACACACACAGCTCTGCTTTTGAGGGCTGCTCCCAACACTGTATGTGCTGGTGATGGCACTTGGTGAGCACTTCTGACTGCACACTAGGGATGCTCCCATCACCTTGTTTCTGGATATTAAATACATCTGACAAGCTCAGAAACAATTTCATGGTTAAGTAGCACGTTGTTAATATGTTAATACTTACTTCAAAGTGTGCCAAAATCATGACATAACGGTAAATCTCAGCCCAGTTCCTGATCCCTGCAAAAAAAAAAAAAATAAAATCACCCAACCTAAAGTTCACCATTACCTGAAAATGTTGGATAAAGAAATAGCCAGTAATTATAACCTTGTAAGAATATGCATGTCCCCAAAATAGTTAATAATGGTATTTCCTCTGAAACATCTTAACTTCATGCCCAGCCATGAAACTGGTCATTTTTAAAGATAATCCTTAGTCCCAGTGCCCTGGCAGTACCAGCTATAGTGAAGGTATTCCCCAGAGTGGGAATTCTTTCTGGTGCTGTTACCATAAGAGTGGCTCCGAACCCCTTTGAGGGAAAGTTCAATTTTCTCACGATTTTCTATCTCCATTTCTCCCACGGACTGACCCCACTGCTCGTGTCGGAAATGTTGTTCCCTTTGTCTGGAAGAAAGAAAAGAGAGAATCAGCATGGGCAACATCATCAAGTCTCCTCAAGAAGCCTCCACCCCAATCTGATGGATTTATATCCCACAATGAAGGAGATTTCAGAGCATCTGGACCACGGCTATGCCAGATTTAATAGACTGGGCTGCCAAAATGCTGGGCTGCCAAACAGTTGTTGCTTAGAAATCAGCAGGTAGCACCAAAGACCACACACTACTGCTATACAGATTTTCTGCTTCTGCTTAGACAACACACTCATATTTTCTTCTCATTTTTTCAGCTTTCCAAAGCTTGTGGAGTAATTAAAACACCCACTTCAGCTCTTCTTTTGCATGATTATTTTCGATCCTTTGCTTAATTATACCTGGAGCACTGACTCTGGAAGCTGCCCAAATCAATGAGAAAAGACAGAATAAGAAATACTCCTAATATTTAAAGTTTTACAGACCAAGACTGTGGGCAGGTCTGTTCATCCACATATGAGGAAGATCCTATCTCTGTGCAGGACCCTCCTTAGAACCTGCCAGGTCTGGTGTGGTACTGAAATGAGGAAACACCTGAGAGGAGCCATGTCCTCGATTAGAGCACAGGAAATTAAACCCACCTTCTAAAATCAAATATAACACATGATAGAAGCTGAGGAGACCTGTAGAAAGATCACTATTAACCCCAGAAGACATTAATCTTGCCTCTCACTTTTTGACCCTCTGGAAGAACTCGATGGTCCAGCGTTCCTGGGCAAAAGCTCTTGCAAATGTGCTGGGGTGACTGTCAACATTAAAGTTAAAAAGTTCTGTGAAGTTCTCCCAACTATAAAAAGAGGGGGGAAAGGAAAAGACACTATTATTTTACAGCTCATACTATGCCAAGTTGTGCACTTGCTACTCTGACAGTGGTAATGTTTATATTTTATTGTAAAATGCTGATTTTTGCCATTTTAAAAGAATCATGAGCCCATTGTACACCCCAAAGCAAAGGTGACACACTTACCGCAAAGAGAATTTAACTGGTACAAGTTCACCTTCCTCTTCACTCCACTGCTGTCTGTAGGGTCCTTTCCTGTAAGGAAAAGCACCATAATTTTATATCACTCCTAAACAAACAACAAAATGTCTCTTACATGTTTGGAAATGGGTGGAATAGGAGACAGTGCAGAAGAATTACATTATTGTGTGCTAAGGTAGAATGGTCATGCTATATATTATCAGATATATTTTCATTCCTTAAAAATCAATGTGTGTTAGTTGCCAAATGGCTTTTGGTTCAAGTTGGTTACATATAATTCGAGATAGTGCTGAAAAAGCCTTGGTCTGAAGTGTAGATAAATGGAACTAGAGAGCACTGCAATACCTGAGCAATCCATCAAAGCTTATTTTCCAGCACATTTGGGGCTCCAAGTATTCAATAGTGAGCCCTCCTCCACTCCAGATCTCTTCAGACTCATCAGGCACCATCATGTTGGGATGTTGTGGGTGCTAAAAAGAGGAAACATTTCAGGCAAACATTTGCTTAGTTCAGTGGTGAGGCTGCACCGTGGGTGAATTCCTGCTCTGATGGTCCTCTGTGGTTGAACTGGCCTTTCAGTTCTATTGTTCTCTGGTAATCAGGTTATTAGAGAGGGAAAATCGCATCTAAAACACCTGAGATATAACACATTATTGTTTCAGATGATACAAGTTGTGTGAGGGGAGGTCACTGCATAAGCTCAGCTCCTTACACTGTCAAGATTACAGCCAAGTCATGCAGAGCTCTGGGGCTAAATTTATTTTTAGTCTCAATTTGATGAAACTCTGAAGTGATTTAGTGCATGAAAGCTCCCCAAACTCTTCATCTGCTCTTTGAAAAATATGTCTTGTTCCATAAAGTTGCCACCTCTCTAAAAGACAGCTTATGCCTTTTGCTACAGAGAAGGATCTTAGAAGGTCCACAACTTGTCTGGCAGTTCAGAGGAACAAAGCCACAAAGCATCTTGTTATACTAAATATTACTAAAAAAACAAAATAATGTACATCATTCTTCTCTTTTATTTTTTTATATTCTGCAAATAGGATTTCTCCTGCCTTTTCTGGTCTTGGCTACTCAGCAAAACAAATTTGTGAATAGAGATAGTTGAGTGCAAAGGGATTTATGTCAGACCTTCTCTTCTTCACTATGTAGTCACTATTAACAAAAAAAGCAAAGCCACAGGCAAGATACAGGATTTATACAATCTTCTTTTCCGCAAGAATGAAGTAGATGTACATATAACTCCCTAAAAGCATTCTCTTCTCTTTTAAAGAGGCAATTTCACAATGGTTTTTATAGCATTTGCTCATTAAAAAAGGGGGAAAAAATCATCCATGGCCCTACAATGTCATTAATTAACCACGTGCTGTGCCTTATGGGAAAGAGTGGAGGCTCTGACTCTTCCTGGGAGAATTACCAAGCTATTTTTTAAGAAAATATGCTGGGATTTGCACATGATGGGAAAAAGGGAATGAGTGTCAGATGCTACTGGGGGAGAAAAAAGAGACATAATCATAACTCTGGCCAGCTCTACCACTGCCTTTAGACACAGCACCGGTGTCTCACCGGTGGGATGCTAACGGGGTGAAGATGCAGAGAACACTAATTTTTGCTTGGGATCCTGGAGTTAAGCACTGTTCCTGGATGTCACCCCACAGCCACCACTTACTTCAAAGTCCCCTATTCCCTCCACCCTCAGGAAGAGCCACATCTCACACATCCCAGCAGGACGTTTGGCAAGACGAGCGATCACAAAGGTCTTGTTGGTCTCTGCAAAGCCAGTGAAGTACAAGGAATCCAGAGCCTGGGGAAAGGGAAATGGATTTCAGTTCCTGCTGGAGGCAGGAAAGGGAGGGGAAAAGGTCAGTAATTTTTTTTTCCCATAGACTTCTTAGGAATCAAATCTTACTTTCACTTTTATATTTCATAGCAGGAACCCCAGCAGACAGAGTTTTGCAAGCAGCAGTGAAACCTCAGTCATAAAGACAGGACAGCTCAAAAATTACTCAGATCCACAATATTCAGACAATCTGGTGTGCACTAATCACATCATTCATTGCCACAAAAGCATGTTTCCTTTCTTTTTTTGCCCATCTCCTTATCAAAGGAAACACAGAAAGAAGAGAGAGAGCAGCTGACAAATAGTTTTAGAGAGGGAACATAATTATTGCATGATAACCATGGACAAAGTGGAATATTATCCTGAATTAAGATGATTATTTTGTAACAAGAAGCTACTTTGACCAAAATCCTTATAAAATATGTCCTCATGAAGAGTGTTTGTCAGGATGAAATTCTGCCACGAAGATGCTGTTTCCCCATCTAGCTCCAAACTCTGTGTGGGACAACTTACATATAGAGGAAACAGAACTAAAAAGGAAAAAGGATGAGAAAAAAAAGTAAGAAAGTAACTAGGAAATGTTGGACTTCAACATAATTAGAGGTTGGGCTGGTGTAGGGCAAGTCTTAAAACTGCTGGAACGGAAGTCCACAAGTTCAACCTCTGATGTGTGTTTTCACATATTTGTGGAGAAGTCACTCAAAGTAAAGTTCTAAAAGCTGGAATGTGGAAATTAAAATTTCTGTATGCATTTTTGGGCATGGATTAAGTTCGCCTCCTAAAAAATAAGTCACTGTAAAATCCCTCAAAATACTAAAATCAGATTATTATGCATAGAGGTAAGGGGGGGATTTTGAGGGCACAGAGTCTGGAAATACACAGAGAAAGTCTCCAGTGCAAAAAATTCAGAGACACCATTCCAGGAAGCATTTTCCAGATCTGTTTTTAGGCCTCTCTTGGAAATACTTCTCCAGTGTTCCAGCTTGGAAGAGCAGAGAGGAAAGCACAGACCTCTTGGCTCTATCTCAAACCACCCTGGATGTCAGTTTGATTTGGAAGATGGTGTCACTCCTGCCCTATCAAATCTGAGAGACTGGCAAAACATTCCAAATGCTCCAAGCAGCAGTTTAATTAGCAGAAAGGAAAAGCTGGAGAAAACAGTTTCCTTCTTCTAAAAGGCCAAGCAGAAGCCTCAATGCATTTGTTAAATAATACGACTTAAGAATTCCAAGAAAACTCCAGGAAATGTTAGCAAGAAGTTGATTTTTCACAGAAATTATTCAGGATCCAAAAATCTCAGCTGGCATTTGCAAGCTGAATCTTGACGAGCCAAAGAAAAGAGAGGAGAATCCTTTCTGCTTCTCCCTCTCACCAAATAACACAGCAAAGCCCACTCAAATCTCCCTCTTAGGCACAGGGAGTATTTTGGCAGGGTGGTCCATGGACACAGGCAAGGTACAGGTTGTAGATAGATGGTTTTTTGTTTATTTAGCAGACAAGTACACCTGCAAAATTAGATTCAATTCACTGAACGTGCTAAATTAAAATGCTTCTGTGTCCCAGAGTGCATCTGCTTTTTTCCCATGGACACCACCTGGACTGACTAGAGGTGACCCCTCTCCCTGCAAGGGTCAGTTAAGGTGACATCCCCCACCCTCCCTGGGATGTGTTGATTGCGGGGAAAAGGATGTGGGTCCCGAGGGTTCAGGGGTTGGGTTGTGAGGGATGCCAGGAATTGGGGTACCTAAAGGATGGAGGGTCCCACGGGTGGGATGCAGGGGATGCAGAGGGGCACAGGTGGAGGTAGCCTGGGTCTAGGGAAGTATGGGCCCAAGGCAAAAGTGTATTCTGGGGGAACGTGGGTTCCAGGGGATGGAGGTTCCAAGACTGACAGAACACGGGGATGCTGGGGATGCCAGGAGAACAGGGGGTTGCCAGGGCTGCAAGGACATAAGGATGCTGGGAACGGGGGACACAGAAGTGCCAGGGAGTGGGAACGGAGCGTGGCAGAAGCAGCTCCCGGGGAAGAGGGGGGTCTCAGCATCGTGGGGTGCCAGGACACTCACGTGGGGGTCGGGGCGGAGCGGGCGCGGCCGGCGCGGCTCGGCGGTGGCTCCTGCGGCCGCCCGCTGCCTCCAGGCGCCGTGGCAGAGCAGGAGGCAGCCCAGGGCCCAGCGCTTCAGCGGGGACCAGGCACCGGGGGCGGCGGCTCGCCGGGCCCCGAGCAGCGCCAGCAGCGCCGCGGCCACGAGCACCAGCAGCGCCGGCATCGCCGGGAGGCACCGGGAGCGGTGCGGGATGAGCGGCGGTGCGGGACGAGCGGCGGTGCGGGATGAGCGGCGGTGCGGGACGAGCGGCGGTGCGGGATGAGCGGCGATGCTGCCTCCGGCTCCGGCCGCCCCCAAACCCCGCCTCAACCGGGGCCGCTCAGCTCCGCGTCCCGGGATCGCTCATTTCCGCGAGGGGCTTGTCCCGACCGCTGAGCTCACCCCGGGAAGTTGCATTTGGTCCTTTTATTTATTTATTTACTACGCACTCCAAGGGAAGTTCAGGCACAGACGCGGCCGAGTTTCTAGGAAACTCTCCGGGATAAGTGCTCGGGTGCAGGTTTTGGGATCTCTTCCCCGGGGATGAAGGCTGTGGATGTTCCCAGCTCTTTGATGTGGCTCGCTGAAGGAGAGTCAGTTTAAGATTAGATAGACAAAATAAGTTTTGTACACGGAGAGTGGTAAAACACTGGCACTGGCTGCCCAGAGGTGGTGATGCCCCATCCCTGGAAACATTCAAGGCTGGGTTGGATGCGGCTCTGAGCAACCTGGTCCAGTTGAAGATGCCTGTGCCAGGGGGTAGTTGGATTAGATGACCTTTAAAAGGACCCTTCCAGCTCAAACTACTCTATGATTCTGTGATTTCTGATCCTGTTTTATTTGGCTCGGTGTAAGTGGGTTCTTCACTGATAGCTCCTGCCAACAGGCAGGGAAAAGACCCAGCAGCCCATTTCATTTAAGGCACCAAAAAACCCCACTACCAGAGCACCTTCAGTCATCTTCAGTGACTCCTGTAGTTACCATTTCTAGAAGCTATATTTTGGCTGACTGCACAAGAGTAGTTTGTATTCCTTTTGCATCTACCAAGCATTTAGTCTCATTTCCCTATACTAAAACAAACCCAGCCTCTCAGGAGAGTTTGAAGTGCAGCTGCTCTCACTTTAGAGAAAGCTGGCGCTCTCAGAACCCTCGCTTTCTTTGTCTCCTGAGTGTTCTGACTCCCTTTTAGCTCTGCAGACTTCTCAGCAGACTCCCTGTTACTTGAAAAAGCATTTATTGTACCTTTTTATGCCTTGTTTCAATTGTCCCTCAGTTTGGTTTTATAACAACCTCTGCTGTGGTTTGTGTTTAACGGATCAGTGCTTATGGTTCTTTCGATTTTCTTCTCTGAATGTAACTTGGTTCTAACAACCTCCTGAGCTCTTTTTGCCCCTTATCTGGTCTTTCCTGATACCAATGTGCATTTAAATTGCCTCAGTGATCATGTTTACATTGTTTCTTCAAAAGCTTTTAGTATCTTAGGTGTTCCTTTTACCTTTTTAAAAGGTTTCCTCAGTCTTACACAGTTCCTCTTTTCTGAGACCAAGCACAACTGTTCTGTATTTCTTTATTGCTGCCCATGGACCACAGAGATTCAAAAGGAGGAGGGCAGAAGGAACCAGAGATTCAGACAATGAGATTCAGAGATTAATTTCTGTAAATCACCATTGCTTCAGTTAATATCAAAGGGGTACATCTTAAAGTTAACCACACAGGGTAGGCAGAGAGCCAGAGAGATAATAAGGTTATTTTCTTACTTCAGATTGTGTTGTGGAGGGACTGAAAATGGTCTAAAAATAGGAGATGTGTCACAATGTTATCACCCTGCACCTGCAGCGCTGCAGATGTGGTTCAGTCCAGAGAAGGGCTGCAAGGGGAATGGATTATGAAAAACAGCTTTTCTTTTTAGCTAGAATTAGTTAGAATTTAAACACCTTATTGACACAAAGCAGGATTCAATGGGGAAATATCTACACAAATGACAAACCTTTTACAAACATGCACATAATTAAACCCTCAGTATCTACAGTCTGCCTGAGACCGAAGGGGCTATGGCAAATGACAGATTCCTCTAAACTCATCCTTCTTTTCCCAGTGCAGCCCCTGAGCAGCTTTGCTGCCTTTTGCCAAACTGTTGGGAGTCCTTACACAAATCATTTGAATTTCAGTATTTGCATTTCTGAAGGGAGGATAAATGGGGCGTGAATATTTCATATGTTCCTCTGATACGTGAAGCATTCCAAAACTCCCAGGGTCTATCCAACCCACGTGAAGGCATTGTGTGTGTCTCTATGGAATCTGAAACAGAGATAAGCTCCTGTTCCTTCCTAAGAGGACAGGAAGCATGGAAACAATTTGTTTTGTGCAGCAGTTATGTTTCAACATTTCTTAGGTAATTTGTTTGAGGACCTGAAGTTATCTCTGGCAAACAATTTATCTTGGCAATATTGTTTGTGGGGGGAATGAGTTCCGAACCACCGGGACTTGCAGAAGAACCAAAGTCCTGACGAGTCTGGGAATGTTTTTAGCATGGCAATACCAACACTGTGTGTATTAGAACAAGCCTAAGAGCTGATACACAGCTTAGCAAAAGCATGGGGAGGAAAATGTTCAACTCGTTTGTTTTTAAGATCAGGAGGAAATGAGGAACCTGTGACTGATGCACAGTACTAAAATAAAGCAAGCTGAATTTATGAATTTCTGGTTTACATACATTTGCTGCCTTGATCCTAAGCATCTGCAATATCGACCATCACTGCACCGTGAACACTTCAAACAGCACTGCCTCTTTTAAATCCAGCAGCCTGGCACAGCAAATGGGTATGTTAGGACTATATTCCAGGAGAAAAAAACACCTTGTCACCCCCAGAAATCAAGGGCCTGCAGAATCAGATTAGCTCTGAGGTCCAAACTGGTCCTCAAGGTCTTTGCAGTGCAGGGAGCACTGACTGTATTTGCTGTGCAAAGCTGTCACATGTCTCAAGAAGTGTTTGAGCAGAAATCAGAGCCAAGAGGAAAAAAAATGGATTGGGGCCTGGATATTCAGAATGACATCCAGAAAGACAGCTGGACTCACATCTGTAGCATGAGCCCCAGTTGTGCCTGTAATTCAGGGAAGCTCAGACCTGGGAGAGAATTTCCTTGTTTCAGTCTGTATCTAAGTTATGTGTCATTATATTGATGTTTCTTTAAAAAAATGCCAAATAACCACTTTGTCTATACACCTTACCCCTCTGCATCGGCATCTGGAGGTACTGTTTGCCAGTGTCACACGGTGAGGGTGACAAACACTCTTTAGGCTGCCCCGGGGCTGCAGAAGCAGGCGATGCACCATCCAGTGGCCGAAGGCAGAACTTACACTGAGGAGAGGAGTTCTTAAAACATCAGTTCCACCCAAATCGATTGCAAAACTTCCGCTGAATTAGCAGCTCTCACTGATGGAGCAGGTGTGGGAACTGCTGACAACAGGCACAGTCCTGCCATGGAATCATAGAATTGTTTAGGTTGGAAAAGCCTGAGATCACCAAGTCCAGCCGTTCTCCCAGCACTGCCAAGGCCACCACTAACCATGGCTCCAAGTGCCTCATCCACGTGGCTTTTAAATCCCTCCAGCACTGCCCCAGGCAGCCTGTGCCGGGGCTTGGCAACCCTTTCAGTGAAGAAATTTTCCCAGTATCCAACCCAAACCTTCCCTGGTGGAATTGGAGGCTGTTTCTTCTTGTCCTATCACTTGTTACTGAGGAAAAAAGACCAATCCCCACCTGGCTCCATCCTCCTGTCAGGGAGGTGCAGAGAGCAGTGAAGTCCCTCCTGAGCCTCCTTTCCTCCAGGCTGAGCACCACCCCCCCCAGCTCTCTCAGCTACTCCTAGTGCTCCAGACCCTTTCCCAGTTCTGTTCCCTTCTCTGGACACACTGCAGAACCTCAAAAGTGTTGCTGATACTGCTAAAAAAAACCCAACCAAAACAAAAAACAAAAGACAGTGTAGTACTTAACTTTTTTTATAACTGCTGGGTAATTGTAGTATTTTGGCCATTATAATATAATATAATGTAATATAATTAAAATATAATAGTCACTTTTATTCCTGGATAAATGACTTATTAGTTACATTAAGAAAAACACAGAGGGAAAAGGAAGTTTTGGGAAAAGGAAGTTTTAGAAAAAGATCAGCTCTTGTGATTTGGTGTCTATAGGTGTTGACATGTTTGAATAGCAGAGACACTGGCACTGAGTGATTTCTGTTGGGATGTGAAACCCAGCTGTTGGGAAGTAGAAGACTACACATAAACCCAAGCTTTTCTGAGGTCCTCAGTATTTCATCACAGAAGCACAGACAAACACAGGCACGTGAGCAGCTGGATTTTATTGCACTTACCAGCACACACAAGCCCTTATGCACTGGCTGCCCGTGTCCCACTAGATGGTGGTCATGCTACAAGGAAAAAAACATGCAAAGTGTGCCTGAGTTGTCATCATTCTGTCATCCATCATCAGCTTTTTTATGTGTATAAAAATATCCTCAACTCACACACTGTAGGATTTGCTATTTTGCTTCTAATTTTTAAAGCTACTGGATATATATTTTTCCTAATATGCAGTGGAAGATTCTGAATGAGTGTCATGTAGTATTATTTCCATATAAAACAATTTAACTACAGATGGCAAAGCCTGGGTTGACCAAAGTTAGTGAACAACTGCTGAACCTGCTCTTGAATTAGGTGCCAAGTCACCTTCCTGAGACTTCTTAAAGTAGAATTGTAGAATCACAGAATGGTTTTGGTTGGAAGGGACCTTAAAGCTCATCTCATTCCAACCCCCTGCCATGGGCAGGGACACCTTCCACTAGACCAGGTTGCTCCAAGCCCTGTCCAACCTGTCCAGAGATGAGGTTTCCATTCCTGTATTGAGATAATGAGGGACTGTAATGAAATATGACTACAAAAACATGTGTAGACATAAAGCAAAAACCCTTCATAGAGGAACTGAAGGAAAACCGACAGCATCTGTGTTCAATTATGGCAGGGGCAGGCAGAGGCATTGCTGCTGGGGATGGAGACTCCAAAGGGATGCAGGCAGGGCTGTGACCAGTGCTTGCTCCCACAGGGAAGCAGTAACACCGTGAGGAATCACTCAGCAGCCTACAAATCCAATTTTACTCTCAAATTGCGAGTGTGCCCATGGGAATCTCATGAGGTTTAACAAGACCAGGCACTGGTGCTGCACCTGGGTCGGGGCATCCCTGAGATCAACCCAGGCTGGGGATGAACAGATGGAGAGCAGCCCTGGGGGGAATGACCTGGAGATGCTGGTGGGTGAGAGGCTGGACAAGAACCTAGCCCAAAATCCCCAAATCCTGGGCTGATCCCACAGCATGGGTAGCAGAGGAGGGGGGATTCTGCCCTGCTCAGGTGAGACCCCGCCAGCAGAGCTGCCTCCAGCCCTGGGGAACAACATCAGCAGGATATGGATCTGCTGGAGAGAGTCCAGAGGAGGCACCAAGATGATCAGAGGGATGGAGCAGCTCTGCTGCGAGGAAAGGCTGAGTGAATTGGGATTGTTCAACTTGGAAAAGAGAAGCTCTGGGGGGACCTAATTGTGGCCTTTCAGTACCTGAAGGGAGACAAACAGGAGGGGTACTTCGGACAAGGGCATGGAGTGACAGAATGGCTTCGCACTGACAGAGGGTAAGTTTAGACGAGATATTTAGAAGGAAGTTCTCCCCTGTGAGGGTGGTGAGGCCCTGGCACAGGCTGCCCAGGGAATCTGCGGCCGCCCCACCCCTGGAAGTGCCCAAGGCCATGCTGGATGGGGCTTGGGACCAACCCGCTCTGACGGAAGGCGCCCCTTCCCACGGCAGGGGGGTGAAACTGGTTGAGCTATAAGCTCCCTTACACCCAACCCACTCCACGACTCTGCTA
>JAWWES010000021.1:17123434-17237243 GCA_035583135.1 Lophotriccus pileatus | reverse complement strand
CTATTTGACACAGGCAGCCGTACCGCCCCGGGGGCCGCTCCGCTCCGCTCCCTCCCCTGCCCTCAGGGCGGACGCCACAAGGGCGCGCCCGCCCCTCCCCTGCCCTGCCCTGCCCTCCGCGCCTGCGCGGGGCCCGCGCGCGCCCCTTCCGCCTGCCGCGGAAGCGCCGCCCGTCCCTCTGCGCTGCCGCTTCCGGGCTCGGGCGCTCCGCGGGCGCGGTGGCGGCGGGCGCGGGGCTCCAGCGGCGGGGGCGCGGCCCCAGCGCCCCTCCGCGCCCCAGCGAGCGGGGCCACCGCCGCGGCTCCTCATGCTGCTGCTGCTGCCGCCGCTGCTGAGGTAAATGCGCTCTCCCTTCCCTTTCCCCGCGGGAGGCAGCGCGGTGGCCCCGCGAAGGGCGAGCCCCGCGGAAGGTTACCGGGGATGAGGGCTGGGCGCGCCCGCGCCGCTGCTGTTTTTGGCTGTTTGGGGTCAGTTAACGGGGGTGGTTTGGGGTGTCCTGCCGCTTTTTTTTTTTTATTATTATTTTTTTTTTAATTTATTGAAATAATCTGTAACCAGCCCGGCGCCCGGACGTGTCCCCGATCCCCAGCGCGGGGTCTCGGGGAAGCTGGAAGGGGAGGGAGCAGCCCCTCGTTCTCCTCCCCACCTTCCCGGCGCTCGCTCCGGGGAGTTTCGCTGGTTTACGCCGTGCTGGTTTTCCTGATTTCCCGGAGGGAAGGACGGCGCTTGCGGGAAGTGGGGGTGCAAATAGCTCCTAAATGAGAGGGGAGGTTGGTGCAGCGCGGCGTGAGTGTGATCTGTGCCGTGAAAAAGGGGCTGGGAGAACATCGGCTGCTTTCTGTACTGAATTTTTATTCTAGATATACACTTGTGTGGTGGTATCAGGATGCAGGATTGCAGTGATGTAACAGCTTGCTTTGCTGGAGACATAATTAGGTTGAAGTCTCCGTGACTGTTCACATTAAGAGACTTAAATTAGACCTTTTGAAGTGGATGCTCTCCAACTTTGAACATTTACAGATAAAAAGGAGCTGCACTGATTCATTAGGAGATGACACTGATGTGAAATTTTAGCGGTTTGAGATTAGAGTTAAATAAGTGAAAGCTCTTTGTGGCTAAAAAGAATTGATAATACATTGCATCTGTCTGAAACTTCCTTGGTTTCTCTTTAACAGTATATTTTGTATCGTATAGATCTGATGGATTTTTTTTAAATGCCTTTTATAAGGGCAGAGAATTCATAAGGAAAGTGAATTGATAGAATTCTGCAGCAGGTGAAAGGCTGAAGATGAGGAACATTGAGGAAATGTGAGACTGTATATGTGTTTGATATGAGAAACGACTGAAAACAAAGGCTTTAACGTTCCTTTAATCAATATCGAAAGTTGATAGTGAAAAGAGTTCAACTTTGACCTCTAACGTTATTTTTTGGAACCTGGAAGGAAGAGTCATGTATAGATATAATAGCTGACGTAAAAATGTGCTTACCAGCTTGATATCCCGGTGCAATCAGTGTATGTGATACCTGAGCTGTCTTCAGCTGAGTGGAAGGGTAGAGCAGGTGCTGATGAAGGCAGAAATTGGAATTAAAAAAATATTAAGTAGAACATGATTCTTCCAACTGCTGTTGGCAGAGGAGTAAAACTTCCAGCTTTCCCATAACAATGCTGATATTGCTGTAAGCATGCAGCTTTCTGGGGTCTAATCTGAATTTGAGCCTGTGGCCCTGTTCCAAAGGAGGTCGGATTCAAAGCCCAGCCGTAGATTGTGTTCGTGTCCTTCTCAGGTGAAGGTTGTTCAGTCCAGAATTGTTCTGTCCTTGCTGTTGTACCTCAGTGAACTCTCGGTGTATCAGATAGTGTCTTTCTTTGCCTGGGACCAAAGTCTTGTGAAAGATACTTTCTTTCACTGTTACGCCATGGGGGGGGGAAATGTGTTACTGAAAAAATGTCCTCCTGAACATGTCTGGTGTTACTTTGTGCTTCTGGAAAAGTGACTTGGTGTCAAAAATCTATTGGCTTTATTTCTTATATCAAAGCTCTCTATTACTTTGTGTGTGTGTATATATATATATTTATATATATATATATATACACATATATATATATATATATATATATATATGTTCTGAAGACGTGCATAGGTTTTTTTTCTTTGATTTTTCATAACTTGTTTTGCCCTGAAATCTCATTGCTGCTTTTTGAGGATGTTTAAAAAGATGCTGCTGGCATAAATCATAGATTGGTTTGGATTGGAAGGGACCTTAAAGATCATCTTATTCCAACCCCCTTGTGGGAATATCTTCAATTAGATCAGGCTGCTCAGAGCTCCATCCAGCCTGGCCTTGGACACTTCCAGGGATGGGGCAGCCACAGCTTCTCTTGGCAACCTGTGCCAGGGCCTCACCTCTCTCACAGGGAAGAATTTATTATCTAAAACTAAATTTCCTCTCTTCCAGTTTGAAAAAAGACATGAGTAATTAGATGATCAGCTTCCCAGTATGCTTTGGTACTTCTATATACCCTTTTTCTGAGATTATTTAGAAGCAGCACATCCCTTTCAAAGCTGAAAAGAAACAATTCCAGTGTTTCCTCATGGGCTGGCACTGGCTGTGTAATAAGACATTGGCATAAAGAGAAATGTGACTGTGTTAAATATGTACTTGCTGAAGATTCTGTTGAATGTGTTGCATGTAAACAGCATCACATTAATTTCATGTTCCCACTGTAGTGTCCCTGTGTGCCTGCAGTAGAGCAAATATGGACCAGTACAAGGAAAGTACTACAAGGCATAATTGGGAAATTGAAGAGATAAATACAGTACAAAATGTATTAAATTGGAGCAAAAGCAACAGGGATTTAGAAAGATGATAAGATGTGCCACTGAGGGTATGGGATAGATTTCATAGAATGAACTGGGTTGGAAAAGACCTCCAAGACCATCAGGTCCAACCCTTGATCCAACTCTGCTGTGATTCCCAGCACATGGCACTGATGCCACATCCAGTCTCATCTTAAAAACCTCCAGGGGTGGTGAATCCACACTGAGCAGCCCATTCCAATGTCTGATTACTCTCTCTCTCTAAAAGATTTCGTCCTAATATCCAACCTAAACCTCCCCTAGCAGAGTTTGACACCGTAGCAGGGGGTCCTGGTACAGGGGAGGCTGTTGCTGGGGCTGAGCTAAAGGGCTTCCAGTGCACTTACGGGGGTGATGGAGCTGTTGGAGTAGTTTATTTGTTTGCTGGGAGGTGTCTGCTGGACCAGTCACTGGGAAAGAATTGAAACAAGCCACAGTTTACTTGTTAAATGGCTCTGCAGCTTGGCTGGCCTGGATCTGTAGTAAAAGGGAGGTTATTCATCTAAATTAGGCGTGACTGTGTACAGTCATTATCTGATGGATATTTATCTGTCAGCAGTGAATGGTCCAAATTGCCCATGGAATTGGATGCAGTAGAAGGTTTGCCTGGTCGGTTTACTTAGAATTTCTGCAGTTACTGAAGTTAATGTTTATGCTGTAACCTTTTAGTGAGTTCTGTAATTTTGATTTTTGATTTTTTTACCCGTGGTTTTTAGGTAGGATTTATGTGTGCAAGCAGGATTATTAGTCTGCTGTGCAGTATGTGTTAGTGTCCCTACAACTGATGACTTACTGACATACAATGAGAAATGTTGAAATAAAGGCATTGTCACTGAAATATGAGGAATCTTAGGAACTGTCTGTCGTGCAGCTTGAAGGAAAAGGTGACTAAAAAAGATTCAGGCTTTGGCAGCTGATGGATTTTTAGCCTGTGCATGAATTCTTATCCGTGCATCTGTTTTAAAAATACAGATAAATTAGGGTTGGTTTTTTTTGTGCAACAGTGCTTTTCCTTTCTTCCTCAAAAAATAGCAGGGAAAAGGACTGTGCTTAACACTGAAGTGCCTTTTTAAAAATTTAATTATCAGCACAGGAGCCTCGTGATACAATTAGTTATGTTGTGCCATTTGTCTTCCTAATGCCCTTGGTAAGCTTTGAGCAAACACATCCTAGGCACAGTCATGTTACAAGTCCATGTTCTCAGTGATCATGAGTTTATAATGCCACTTCTTCAAAGTTTTTTTTTAATTCCAATAGTGTGTCTGCATTTCAAGCTTATGTTTCATTTGCAGTGAGGTGTGGGTCAGATGAGACATTCTCAACCTGAGAATTTTGGGAAACCCTTGAGAGTGGAACTGGATGGGATCAGGTTTAATATAACCATCTGTGCAAACAGATGATGTTGTGCATGAGGCATTGAATAATTTAGTGTTATCTTCAAGTGCTAGATAAAGATTTTTAAAAGGTCAAATTAAAAGCTATTGCTTGGAGTATTTGGTTGAAGAGTAATGCTTTGTCCTGTCGTGCTGTCAGTACACAACAAAGGCTCGGTGTAAATTTGGTTAGGACAGGCATTGAAGCAAATAAATTAACAGTGGAGGAGAGCTGGGAGCATCTCAGTGGGGATGCTGAGCTCTTGGTCAAGTGTGAGTGCTTTCAAACATTGATCCTCCACCCTTGGAGGGACCAAGGTAGGGGGTTCTGGTGTAGGCAGCTGAGGAGAAGCCCGGGAGGTGGAAGGAGAGGGGAAAATCACATGAGAGTGACTAAATCTATTATTCTTGCGAAAGCTGAACTGGGGTGGCACTTCCACATGAGCAGTAAGTGGCTCGGCTGTGACAAAGCCAGCTTTTGCACAGGGTTGCAGTTGGGATCAGGGAACTGACTGAGCAAATCGCGTGCTGTTCTCTTCAATAAATTCTCTGTTTGCAATTCCAGCTGATTACTGTGACTGGAATATTTTACCTGCAGAGGCTGAGCGGTGGCATCTTCTATTGCCTGTCATCTCCAGCTCAGAATGGGTGGGTGACACTGCAAATTAATGTGATACACTCACCCTGGCTGCTGCCGTGTTTCTGCTCAGCTGCCACAAAATGCCATGTCACTGACAACTTAATGGTTGGGGATTTCACAATATTGTGAAGTTTAACAAAGATATAAAAGCTTATATTTGTAAAGCAAACCGGAAAGCAATCGGTAGCTTCATGCAGTTCTGTGTAATATAAGTATTTTTAAACTAAAAGAGGGTCAGTTTTGATATAAGGAAGAACCTCTTTTTTTTAATGAGGGTGGTGAGGCCCTGGCAGAGGTTTCCCAGAGAGGCTGTGGATGCCCCATCCCTGGAGGTGTTCAAGACCAGTTTTTAATGGGGCTTGGAGCAACCTGTTCTAGTGGAAGCAGGATGTCCCTGTTCATTGCAGGATGGCATTTCAAGGTCATTGTCAACCCAAACCGTTCTATAATTCTGATATGTGCATAAGAAGCGCTTGCATTAACTTTTAGTCTTGCAATGGAATATATGAGTTTGTTTAAATAAGGCAAGAGGCTTCTCCTTTTCAGGAGAAGTTTGCATTTGCATCATTCCCCCTGAATTGGGAAAATTTGAAAATGAATACTGAGGAACTCCATCAGAAATGTTGTATTTGGAGTATCTTTTTCAAACAAGCTGATTTCAGAAGCTTTTCTTTGCAAGAAAGTGACTTTGTATTTTCCATAGTTCTTAAATGTCAGAATCCTTATGTTACCCTCAAAATACATTAATTTGAATTAACCTTCCAACTGAGAGTGATTTCCATGTCACAAAAATTTACTTTAAGTACTGGAAAATAAAACAACTAAGGAAACAAACCTGGGTACTTCTTTAGCCAGCTTTAGTCAGACAGAAATTCAGGCCCACACCTCTTCTGTTCTCTTCCTCAAATAGAAATGTAACACAAGGTTTTGTGCTGCAGTCCTGCTCCAAATGCCATGTGGTGATTTCCAAAAGCTAACAGCTAAAAATTTCAAGCTTTCAAGTGCCTGTTTTTTCAAATGAAATACAAACTTCTTCATTGTAAGTACATGCAGAGTATTTTAAAGTCCTACTATTGATGTCTATTCTTTCTATTTAACACTGTTTTCCCATAGGAAGCTTTACTGATGAGTTTGGTGTGATGTCTTTTCAGATTACATCAGATATGACTGAATATATGAATAACCTGGGATAGCCCAAAGGAGGGACAGGATGTCACAATAACGTACAAAACATTTGGGAGGTATGTGGGGTTTGTTTTCTGTTGTGCTAAAAAATTTCTAGGTTAAACAAAATGAATACAGTTATTTTGTGCCATTTCCATTCTTAAAACATTTCTCAAAAGTTGTATAGGCTCATTTTTTATCAAGTAATAACTCATTTGCCTCGTTATCTTCATATCCGGCTTCCAGTGACGTAGGGTTGTGGAACTTGAATTTGCTTGACCCCAAAGGGTGGTCGATATCCCAAAGTGCTATTGAACTTAATTGGCATAGATTGTAATTTTGAACTACAAACACTTAAAAAGATTAGGAGAATTTGAAGTGGCTGAAAAGAGGACCTTATCCAGGTTAAGTCAAGCTTGACTTGCTTTCAAGTGAGGTGAAGTTTGTTAGTTTTTAAGGTATTTTTCTAGTATGTGACTACCTTCACCCATGGCTTAGTAGTGGCAAGAAGGGGGATTTTTGTCCTTAAAAAACCCATTGTGTGGACTGAAAACACAGTTTAACTATAGAAATTGTAACAGATCCAAGCACCAGAGCTGTGCTTCAGTTGTGCTGTTTCACAACCAGGGAATGTGTCCTTCAGACACATCACTGTGTCCCAGGAATTTCCCAGCTATTTTTGCAGTTGCTCTCAGATCTCTGCTGCAACCTGCAGATGCTTATTTTCATTTCTAGTTTCTTGGATTGTTCCTGCCTAGTTCTAACATTAAGGCTTAAGGATCAGAAGGATTTACTGGGCAGAATATGTTTCTCTGATTCCTGATACAGTTTTTTTTTAAGGTTATGGACAGACAGACACACCTTCGTCAAAAACAACCTCAGTGAGTCTCTTTACCTGGTAAGGGTCAACTGGACCCTTCTAGAGGAACAAAGTGATCCCATATTCAAGGTCTTGGGATGGAAATTGAAGTGCCATAATTCCTACCAGTCATATAATAGGCTGCCATTAATAAGGGGGAAGAACAGAGAGCTCTGCATGGCTGTCATAAATCAATATAAATGCTCTCAGGTTTCTCTCAGACGTGGCCTTTAATAGCATGAATCAATATGATTTTTAGAACACAGTATACTTTTAAAGCAGCAGGGTATTCTTGAGGCATAATGTTTAAGCTTTAATTTGTCTCCTGTTTGTTGGTAGCACTTCAGTTCTGCCATTCTGTATCTTTGCTTGTGTGGAAAATAATTCTGTTTTCATGAGAACTCTCAAGATCTCAAGTCTTGTTTTTTTCCACATTGGAATGACAACAAAGCCCTAAAAGAGTTTTTTCACAAAATTAATTAATGTGTTCTTTGAAAATCTGATTCATGTAATCCAGTGCCATGCTAATTTAACCACTACCATTTGTTTCCCTTAAGTTTGGTCTGATCTGAGACCATTTTCTAAGTTATCCAATATATCTTTGTAACAGGCTTGTGGTTTTTCCAAAACAATAGCACTCTTGTCAACAAATTTAGCTGCTTTCTAACTTGCTGTGTTGTTTGTTGTGAGCAACGTATTAGAACAGCTTTATTTCCATTCTGTTTTTCCTTTCTGCTCTTCCCTCAGTTGCTGGAGCAGAATGAAAAGTCAACAGTCTGGTGCCATAATTTGCTGTTTTCAGGGAGACATGAGCTGTGATTTAATGAAGATTTTGCCATTTTAGTTTGAGATAGAAGGGAGTGGTTGTGTTTTTTAATGGAAGAGGAAGAAGGGTTTATAGGCACAGCAAGGTGGAAATTAAACCGTTCTAAAATTCCTTTGTCAGGCACTAAAGCTCTGTGTTTGTGGTGGGGTGACCCTGGCTGGAATCCCACTAAAGCTGGTCTGTGACTCCCCTCCTCTGCTGGACAGGGGAGAGAAAATAGAACAGAAGGCTTGTGGGTCAAGATAAGGGCAGGGAGAGCTCACTCAGCAATGACCGTCACAGGCAAAACAGGCTTGACCTGGGGAATTCAGCTTAATTTATTACCAATTAAATCAGAGTAGAATAATGAGAAACAAGAACTAAATCTTAAAAACTAAAACCTAAAAAGCTGAAAACTAAATCCCTTCTTTCATATTTCATCCTTATGTAGCCATAGGATTGTTCAAGTTTGGATCCCAAAAAAATCTCAGTAATCTGTTTTGAACTTAAATATGTTTTATCTTCCAGAAACGATGGCTGAGAGCCACTTGGATTTCAAAAATCATGATGATGATAATAATAATGGTCTCTTTGGTTCCTGCAGGGCAAGGCCAGCGAACCATGCAGTCATCAGGGCACAGGTTCCGGGATGTCGAGCACCACCCTCTTCTCGGCGACAATGAGAGCTACGACTCCTCGTCCTCGGAGGCCGACATGGCAGAGAGGGTCTGGTTCATCAGGGATGGCTGTGGGATGGTCTGTGCCGTCATGACCTGGCTCCTGGTTGTCTATGCAGACTTTGTAGTGACTTTTGTCATGTTGCTGCCTTCCAAAGACTTTTGGTACTCAGTGATCAACGGGGTTCTCTTTAACTGCTTGGCAGTGCTCGCTCTGTCGTCACACCTGAGGACTATGCTGACGGATCCAGTAAGTATCCAAGAGCTCCTTGGCATTGGATTGTTCCACTTCCTCATGAGGGGAACAGGGGGGCAGGCACTAATCTCTTCTCTGTGGGGACCAGTGACAGAACCCAAAGGAATGGCCTGAAGATGAGTCAGGGGAGGTCGAGGTTGGATATTAGAAAAGGTTCTTTTCCCAGAGGGTGGCTGGGCACTGAACAGGCTCCTCAGGGCAGTGGTCACAGCACCAAATCTGACAGAGCTGAAGGAGAGTTTGGATGATACTCTCAGACTCATGATGTGACTCTTGGGGATGGTCCTGTGCAGGGCCAGGAGTTGAACTCCATGATCCTTGTGGGTCCCTTCCAACTCGGCACATTCTGTGACTGTGATTTGCAGAAAGGTTTGGAGAAGCCAGATCAGTCTTCTCCTGCTGGGAAAAGGAGTGTTAGATTCCAAACCATCAAGGTTGAAGGCATCATATCTGTACCTGTCCCGTTGTTCTATTAATGAAACCATAAAGGATCAGTCAACATAAAATTAATTTATTAGACTCACGAAAAATACAATTTATTTGTAAAATATTAATCCAGGTCCTGAAAAAGCTAATAAAGCTTCAGTCTTCTCTTTTCTAGTATTTTTTCATCAGATATATTTTCAAAACTTGTATACCTTCATCCCGTTGTGCCATTTGAAATGTTTCCTCCATTTAAGGCACATGAAAGAGCTTTTAGAGGTAGACAAGCTGCAAAACCCCAGTCACACAGTGGCATGAAGTAAGAACCACTGTCCTACATGATTCCTGCATTATTGTCTGTAGGTGTTTGGAGTCAGAGGGAAGGGAGAGTTACATTGAACACACATTGAAACAGTGTAGGTGTAAGAGCTCTTGAAAGTGCTCACTTCATAAGACTTTTACTCTCCAAGACCTTAAATAGTTCATTATGAACTAAAATCTATTTTTTTTAAGGGAATAAATCTAGGGAAGGTGAGCTGAGGGGAAACCCATCTATTTTCTCCAGATTTTTAAGACAGTAACAGTGTACAGAGAAGTTATGGGAGTGTTCAAAAAACCAGCAGGGCGTTGTAGTTAATGATTTTCTAGGTCTCTTATGTACTTCTGAGCCCACATCCAGTGATGAAATATTACAACTTCTACAAACTATGACAATAAGAAAGTTAATGGTTTAAGGATTGATTGCTTAAAAATATGTCCTGGTAAAACTGGATGTCTTTCCAGACCTGTGTTGTTCTCTGTGGATAAAACATGATAAAAATTGAGATGAGTCACTGCTGTTTTCCTCTGTTCCTTTTCTGCTGACTCCCAGAATGTAAGACACGGCTGTGTGATAGAAACTAAGATTGAAGGAAGAAAGGAATAGACTGCCTCAAAACATATGTGAATTAAATTTCCTCTTATAAGTGCAAAAATTGATTTTACATGTAAAGGAATTGGCAACTTACTAAGACTGTGAAAGATGTTTCTGAAATGGAGCATATTTTTGTCAGGAAAATGCTAAAAGCATGGCCTGAAGTTGTCACTCTTAGTGGCAAGTGAATAGGGCAATTTGAGATATTTTACAAGCCTGAATTTACCTGGGGCAAGATAAATCTGTGCTTTGGGAGTTCTCTCTGAGATAATTCACCATGTTTAAACCAAAGTAGTCACCTCCATGAGAACATTAATATTGCAAAATACACTTCAGGAGTTCACCAAGAGTGTTTAAGGAACTCTCTGTTCGTACCTCTTCAAGGGCCAACTGGCTCAGGTTGGAAGCACCACTTGGCCAAAGAGTTCATCTGGGGTAGGGCTTGGGCTGTGTCTCAGATAATACAAACACAAGTTTATTATTCCAGGCCATAGGCAACAAAAAATTCCTGCCTAAGCAGAGAGGTGTTCTGGAATGGAATCTGAATGCCTGCTGGCTTCTTAATTCTGTCCCAGAACTTCCTTCAACTGTCTGTATAAAGTGAGGATGTTCCCAGGGGCCTTTTTTTGAATGGGAGTGAACTGCAGAATGTTGCAGTGGATTTTTAAGCTGACCTGGAGAGGGCTCTCTCTGGGGGAAGGAATTCTGACCTGGAGGGGTTGGTACAGAGAGGCCACAATCACTTCCTCTCCCAGATAAGCCTTTAGCTCCATAAATGAGCAAGGGGACGGTGGTGCTGTCCTTTCTCTTCTTACTAATCCAGAGTTAGATTTTGAACTCGGGGCTCTGGGTTAATATTGTTCCTGGAAGAAGCAATTCCTGACCATCTTCTTCCTTGTTGTGTTCAAACAGCAGCTCTGTGATGAACAGCTCAGAACTAATCACTAAAAATCAATGTCTTTTCCTGGTTATTTTTCTTCTAAATCAGTTCCTTCCCCTCTTTACCAGGAAGCTACACAAACTTTGCCAGCAGCAGAAGGTAGCAGGGGATACAAGATGTAGAATAAAGAAGCCAGTGGTAGTTCTTGCCAACAGCATCCAATCTAAAAGTTTAAGGAAAAAGGGTTGACAGTTGGTTCTAAAAGTCTTGTGTATGTGGGGCAGATGGCTAAACCCTGTTCAGAGACTTGAAAAAACATCTTTCAAGTAGTTGCTGCTTTAACTTTTGTGGATGGCTTGGCCCAATAATCAACTGTCACAACAAACATTCAGAGCAACTTCTCAGCAAATAATGTACCTGGGGGTAAAGATGTGTTTCCATTCCTGTAAACTGGTGACAGTATATTCTATGAGAATTATGCTAATACTTGACCATACATGAGTCTTGCTGAAATTAAGCTGAATTTGAGGTCCAGCAGAGGTAATTTATTCATTTGGAATTGATTGTGGCTTATAGCAGGCCAGCTTTGAATAAATGAACTTATTTCAGCAATTATCCTGAGGTTGCTGGGATGAAGTCTATGAAAGGTATTTTTAAATGCTCTCATGCCATTTAAGAAGCTTTCTCTCCTCTAATTGAAATGATTTCAGGGGGCTGTGCCCAAAGGAAATGCCACTAAAGAATACATGGATAATTTGCAGCTGAAACCAGGAGAAGTGATCTACAAATGTCCCAAGTGCTGTAGTATCAAACCTGAGCGTGCACACCATTGCAGGTAGGCCGGGGGGGCTTTTAAGCAGGTCTGCACATTGGATTGTGGAATAACTACTGATATTTATGTTAATTTTTCCCACCACAAATTCCTTTTAATATCCAGTAGACTTTCAAATTCATACATTGCGGAGTGTTTTATAAATATAATATATTATGGCTAAAAATGAATGTGAATGAGGGGAAAGGAGCAAGAGACTCAAAGCATTTTAACAATAATTGTGCTCTGGTGTCTTAAGTAGTTTTTGATCTGTGAATATACTTTTTGATCTGAGACTATTTTTTCCTGTTCATCATTCCAATTACTGTGCAGTAATGCAGGGCAAAGAGAAGAATCTCAGTTTTCTGAGAGAAGCTGATTGAAGAAATTACTCCTGCAGTCTTAAATTAACAAAATACAGAGTAATTTTAAACAATCACTTTAATGTGTGTTGTTTCTTCATATGCATTTGAGGTTATATGTGAATTGGCAGATTATTTTCCCAAGGTTGTATAAATGATTGGTTAAATTGAAAATTCATTTTAAAAAGGAGAGAAGTGATGATAATTTGAACTAAACATGCTGTGGAAGAGATAGTAAATGCATCCGTTTTTAATTAATCCTTAAATCTTTTGAGTTTTCAGGCACTGTGGATTTGCTTTTGTAGTGTTTATTGTGTGAGAGCTGAAAATAGAAGTGGCTGCATAATCAGGACTTACATAAATATGTAAATGTTCCTGGTGGCTCTCTCTAGGTGTGGGGAGTGCTGTGGATTGAGTTGTGAGGAGCACTGAATTTTAGTGCCTGTCAGAAGAAGAGAGTGAAGTCTTGTCAGGGCTCTCAGATTGTTCTGCAGGTTTGTGGTTTGTAAATGCAGAGTCTGGGTGTGTGTCACTAATCCGTGTGAACGTCACGCCTGAGGAGCTCCTTCCGTTAGAAACACTCAGCCTCGGCCCTGGGAGCTTGTTCTGCTCTCAGCTGTGAGTGGGTTTTTGTATCTGGAGTGTGAAGAGAGAAGCTTCACGGATAAATAGTCACGTATGGAATTACCTTGGGTAGGTTTATCAGGGATGCAGTGACGCTCCCCTGTGCACTGAGTCTGCCTCTTTGGCTTTATTAGCTCTGGAGTGTTCCCTGAGCACAGCTGTGCTCAGGGCTCGGGGGTGGAAGCAGCACAGCTGCTTTCTTGGGGCAGAATAGAAGCTGTAAATCCCTGGGGATCCAAAATAGCTGTGTGCAGTCTGCTCAGATGGCCTGGCATCGTGTCCATGGGATGTGCCAAAGGGACACCTGAGAGCTCAGCTGAGCGTGGGTTGGATCTGGGATCTTGCTGATTTTCTCATCTCACATTTAGGCAGGTTCCCACAGAGACTTTGCAGGTAGCTGTGTAAAGTGTTTCCCACATCTTCAGACCTGGTAGGATTTACTCATTTGGAAGGAGCCCTAAATGAAGACATCATATGTTGAACTCTCAATATGGGAGGAAAAAAAGCTGGAATGTCAGAGAGCCTGGGGCTCAAATACATAGTTTATAGCGACAATTTGAGCAACATTTATTGTTAAAGCAGAGCAA
This sequence comes from Lophotriccus pileatus, assembly GCA_035583135.1. Taxonomy (NCBI): domain Eukaryota; kingdom Metazoa; phylum Chordata; class Aves; order Passeriformes; family Tyrannidae; genus Lophotriccus; species Lophotriccus pileatus. Next base: position 17,224,010 of record JAWWES010000021.1, on the reverse strand, counting down.
GAACAGAGAGTGTTTTCCCTAAGCACCTTTTTAGGGATCCAGTTTTGTGTGTCTTATGAATTGTTCTGTTTTAATCCTTGGGAAAATATTCTGGAAGATGTTCCATGGGCAAAGGATGCATTTTGGTGCTTGCTCAGGGCAAAACTGTCTGCACAGAACATGTGAAAGGGAAAGCCAGAGGCTCACAGTGTATGTGGTGTCCTTTTGAAAGGCTGCTCTCATGTTTTTCTCAGCAGTTGGATTTCTGATTTAGTTGTCTTTGTTTCTGTTAATCTGATTCTTTGCCCTAGATTTATCACTGCAGAAGTTATCAAATAGAATAAAGGTTTCTTTGATTATACTGCCAATTTTTTATTGGTTTACAAACCCTTTCCAAGGACATTAAAAGGATAGTCTAGTCCCAAGTATTTAAAGTGGCAATTTGCTGATAGAAGAGACTTGAAAATGGAAATTGAAGTTGGTTCCTGTTGGGAAATACTTACACTCAAAGCCACAGTGCATGTTTTGAGTAGTAAATTATTAACAGAAGAGACTCTTATGAAGTAGTTATGAAAATTGTTGTGCAACACTGCAACAGTTTTTTAAGGAAGAAAAATAGTTTCATAATACACATTAGTGATGGGAAAAGGACAAGAAACTTCTGTTTACAGCTAAGTGTCTATGAAGTGCATTAAACTGAGATTTTACTGAGCAGTTAACATTCTCACCATAAGGAAGAGCCTTGTCCTGAGTGAATGGGATTTGGATTTCACGGAAGGAGCACAGCTGTCAGTATTCCTGCCTGTTCTGAGCACCTGCATTTGTGTGGGGGAAATTGTCACTGAGAGTCAAGTCAGTGAGATGTTTCCATCAGTCTTCCTGTGGGTATCTGTTGTCCAGACCAGTTTTTACCTGTGTCTTGCTGAATGTTATCCTTGGCATTCAGAAGTGCAGTCACACCTGCCTTAGTTCCTGCAGCAGCAGTGCCCAGCTGGAGAGCACCTTCCTTCCTCCACAGCTCCTTGTCCTCACCACCAGTTCTGCTCCTGACTCTTGTGGAGGGTGGGAATGAAATGACCCAGACTTCCCCAAACTCCTGCTACATAAACATCTGTACTTGCACTATGGAAGGGATAAAATACAAGTGATGGGGTAGGAAGAAGGCAGAACCACTGTTTTTAAGCCTTGCTGTCGGTTTGTTGATGTGAGATTGGGAATGAAGGCAGGGTTCCAGATATGTCTTGGAGAGCTTTGTGTGGGCTTGTGAGAAATTCTGAATGAGCAGAAGCGAGTCCTGCCCACCTCACATCCTCCAGTGCTCAGCTTGGTTGAGTCTGGATATGATTTCACTCAGCACTTCACATTAATATTGTTTTTAGTGTGACAGCACAGACTGGTTGTGGTACCTGGAGTTAACTCACCTTCCACAAAGCTCAGGAAAATGAGAGGCTGAACTTGCAGCAGCAGGTGGTGAAATGAAAATGCCTTTGAAGAGCCTCCTGAATGTCTTCCCTTGAGTGATACTTGTTTTTCTGTGCCAGAAAGTTGTTGCAGTGTTCAGTTGTGGTATTGGTATTTTCAGATGTAACAGGCACTGTTTAAAAAAGTCATTTGCACCAGAGGATGGATCGTCTTTAATGCCCATAAAAAAAGAGGCAGTGGGAATGTGGGGTTTGCTCATTCAGTGCCACAAGTGTCTGAAATGCCTGGATTTGCTTGATTGTGTATTTGGTTATGGAATGATTCTCATATTAATACTGGGGGGTGGTTTGGGAAGAATATCTTACAGTTAGTTTGTAGCAACCAAAAACCGAGTTGTGAGCAAGCAACCAATTTCTAGAAAGAAATGCAAATAAAATCACTGTTTAGCAGTTTGTCAAGAAATATTTCAGCACATCATCATATGACCAGTGGATATCCTTGTTTCTGCTTTAAAATGGGAGGTATAATTTGCCAACAGAAGCCTTTTTTTCCTTTCTTCCAGTATTTGCAAGCGCTGCATCCGAAAGATGGATCATCACTGCCCCTGGGTGAACAACTGTGTGGGGGAGAAAAACCAGAGGTTTTTTGTTCTGTTTACGGTGAGTGAAAACCATCATTCAGTCTGAATCAACATTCAGTCTGAACCTACCCTGATTATAACAATTTTGGTTGTGCTTAGTACCAGCTAATGGTTTAAGGGCACAATTGTGGTGTTGTTTTGGTTGGGTGTTTTTTTCCTTCTGTGCCAGATATTCTCCAAACAGGAAGATATTTCTCCTCATACTCATTGAAATCTTGTACAGTGCTGTTATTTTAAGCAGTTTTAATTTTGCTGTGTTCTCTGCAGTAGCAGTCAGTGAAATGGTGCTGTCTCTTGTTTGCAGATGTACATAGCCCTAATTTCAGCTCATGCTCTCGTGCTCTGTGGGTTCCAGTTCTTCTCCTGTGTCCGAGGGCAATGGACTGGTGAGCAAATCCTTAACTTTCATTGTCATAATCTACCAGATATCAAGGAAAAGCCATCTATTTCAGTCCCTTGTAGGAAATATTACAGGATTTACATTTTTAAGTGAGGTCCTGAACATATTTTACATTTTTCTCCTGTTTTTCTTTTGTTGTTTTATTCCGTTCATTCCTTTAGACATTCACTGTAAGAGCTGTGTCTGTCAAAGGCATTTTCACACCCTTTACACAGAGTAGCAGTTTACTCCCTCTGTAATAGGAAGGAAACAGAGCTGATCCTCAGCCACCTTAGCACTGCATCACCTAAAGCTGCCAGTGGGGCTTTGTGTGTCCCACCACAGTTCTGAAATTTAGACAAAATGCTCCCTCATTCTGTTACTGGAGCCAAATGTGGGGCTCTTGCAGAAAAGAAATTTCCTGAACTGTCTCAGTTTTTTTGTTTAGGCCTCTGACTTGCATTTCTTAATGTCCCAATGAGCTCATTCTGGTCGTGTGCCTTTGGCAGAAGATGGTTGATTGTATGTTCTTCCTGGTATCTGAAGCAACAGGGAAATCCACGTGACACTTTTTTTGCTGAATATTCCATTAAAGGGGTGAAATCTTAGTCCATTTTTTACTTGAAACATTCAGCCTCCTGTATATATCCCATCTCTTCCTTGTTTAAGTATAATTGAGTTAATCAGTTGATCAGAGGATCTCCAGAGATGTCGCTGTCAACTGTAAGGCAGAACCTGATTACTTTGTGTGATGAATTAAAAAAAAAGAGAATAAAGCAATCACAGCCAAATGGAACATCTGTATTAACTGGCAAGTCAGAGCTGACAGTGGGGATGGTTTTTACAGCAGCTGTCGTGCCTGGAACTCCAAGCTGCGCTCACATGTGCAGTTCTGAGCACTTAAATCACTTCATGTGCAAACATCTATTTGATAGCCTTGAAATACCAGAAATGCAGTACCATGTGCTTTAGAGGAAGCCAGAAGTGTTACTTCCCTGAAATTCTTTATTTTCTTGCTCAGCAAATAGAAGTTTGTTTTAATTGTGAAATATTGTTTCAAGTGTCAGATATTTAGAACACGCTCTATAGATTTTTTTTTTGGTTGTTGTTGGGTTATTTATAACTACATATAACATTTTCACAGAATGCAGTGACTTCTCCCCACCTGTAACTGTGATCCTGATGATCTTCTTGTGCCTTGAGGGTTTTCTGTTTCTCACTTTCACTGCAGTCATGTTTGGCACCCAAATCCACTCAATATGCAACGATGAAACGGTAAAAAAACCTCTGCTTTTTCGTATCCTATAACAGTAACTCTGGGGAGATGTGATTAGATATTGTTTTATTGCATGAGGAGAAAACTGGAAGCCTGAAATAGCTCATTTTTATTTTCTGCAGTTGCAGGGATTGAAATACTTTCTTGGGGGTTGCTTTCTGACAGAAGTTAATGCTCTGTTTGCTTTCCTGACATTTTGTAATTAGGTTTTCAATGACAAAGATTGCACAGCTTTCAGACTTCAGGTTTGACTTTCACTTCTCAACTCTCACAAACTCCTGAGATGTGTCATTCATGGGGAGTGTCTGATTTTTTTCAGGTTTATGCTTGAAGTAGCTGTTTTGTCTCAGCCCTTTACACTTTACCTTGATACACTTTGTTACAGGATAAGCATAGTTTGGGCCTTAGATCTGCACTGTTACACCTTCAGAGCGTGTTTTGGGATGGGCAGTTAAATGGAAACATATGGAATTTGAATCCTGTCAGTATTTTCTCCTGTGAGGCTGTTTAAAAATGTGTTTCTGTACTGAGGAGTAAGTGTGAAAAACAGTTGGTAAATATTGAGCCTTTATTAGTGGGAAGTACAAAAAATGATCATCAAAATAATGCATTTGGGAGAGTAATCTTGGCTCCAGTAATTGCAGTGTAGGAGCCTTATTGTCTGGGTTCATTAAGTGAGTAAACAACTTGTAGTGTAGGTTTTATTACATGTGGACTCTCTGCTGTAACATCTGCTTTTCTGGTCATTTTACCTTTCAGCCTGAGGGGGAAAGAGATAGAGGTAGACAAACCTTCTTGTACACATTTAGTATTTTAAGTCTTCTGCCCTGTACCCACAGGGCTAAAAGAAGTTTCTAATTTCTTCCTTACTAAATAAATAAAGGAATAAGAAACTAAGCAGCTCAGTAACTCTACAATAAAAATGCAAGAGGAGTTTTGATGACAGATATTAGGTTTTGCTAAACTTTGGGCTCACCAGTACATGTTTATATACAGGAGATCGAAAGACTGAAGAGTGAAAAGCCAACCTGGGAGAGGAGACTCCGCTGGGAAGGGATGAAATCAGTTTTTGGGGGTCAGCCTTCGCTCCTGTGGATCAATCCCTTTGCAGGATTTCGGATCAGGCGACTTCTACTGAGAGGCAAGAAAGGAGGACCCGAGTTTTCTGTATGAGCCTGAATATGCTGGAACTTGCAAAAATTCTATATAATATTTATTTTGGGGCCAGAGAAGGCTGTCTACATATAATCTGTGACCAGGTGAAACTGATATCAGACATTTGCTTGTAGCAAGCAGAGTTTTCTACGTTTATTGTCACAGACATCTCATTAATTCAGAGACAGGAACTGGATCTGCAATGGTCTGAACAGCAAGATACCAGAGGAAAAGCACGTGGTCACACAAAAGAAGCCAAATGTTGTCATGCTACTGTAATTTATTTTATGAGATTACTTACCCATTTTTTGTTAAACTCTTTTTATTTGATAAATGTTTGGGGAATTACCTGTGTGTTTTTGTAAGAAGTATATCCTTAGGTGCAGTTGTCAATCAGAGGGAGGAGCATTAGGGTGGAAGTTGATCTGATGAGACTTAGCCTTCTAAATCCAGATTTCAGGGAATAGTGCTTTGTTCAGTTCTCATTTTTCAGCTTGTCCTAACAAACAGAGCTGTACTCCTGTGTCCCACTCCAGGCACACATTCCTCATATGCAAGTGACTCCCAGGACTGGTGCCCAGCACAGCACTGCACAGCAGAGGCACTGGCACTCCCTGCCCAATGTCTTCCCAGGCTCACTGAAGCACGGCTGTGTTTGGCACTGTTCATCTCCTCTGGCACTTTGGGAAATGCCAAATCTTCACTAAACAACGCTTGTAACTCCTGGCTGGGGGCCAAACTCTGTCCAAATCCTTAATGCGTGCATTCCAGGGGAACTGGATGTGGATAGTTTGTGTCTAGGCCTGTGCAGGGATGAGTGGGACCAGTGACTGTGTCCTGCTGTGTGAGATTAAAAGAATGTACTGCAGATGGAGGGAATTCACTGAAAACAGTTGTCTTTGTATGGTCTTGCCCTGCCCATTTTTTACTGTACAGACTTTTCCTAGAAGGAAAGCTGTTAATGATCCCGTGGACAAAGACATCAGGGGAACGAGGGGTGTTGCCTCTTCGTCAAGTTCAGCACATCTTAAATGTAGAAACATCTGCAATAGAACAAATTATTTTGAATTTAACCATTTCCAACCAAAACTACTCTGAGGAAATGAGAGCAATATAGATCTAGAACTGCTTTATGTGGGCCTGACAAACAACAGTAGTGCTAAGAAATGTTCATAAATCTGCAAGTAATGAAATACAAGCTGCAAGTAATGAAATTCAGCTAAAAGTGGATTCTTTGAAAATTACATTTAGACTATTTTTTTTTTGTATTACTGTTAATCTATAAATCACTGACAATATAAAGGATAAAGCAGGAGCCTTGATGCATAGCTTGAAATCGTGCCTAGAAAGTAAATAGCTCCCTGTTTTGGGACTTGCCTTAAAATTGTCCTGTTCTTGCTTTTGTTCAGCCAGTAGCACTGATGACCTGTCCCACCTCCAGCAGTTCCACGTGCTGAAGAATCTTGCATTACAATGTTTATGCACTGCACAAGCTGTACTTTCTTTTTTTCAGTGACCTGCTTCTCTGTCTCTTTGTAACAGTTTGTGGCAACTTGATTCAGCTTCATCAGGTTTTGTACTACTGGGTGGGTGAAATTCCTGAGGGATCCATGGATTATCTCCGGCCCTGTGAACAAAACTGTGCAATACTATGGAATGTGTTCACTTTGCTGCGGGGGGGAGGATGGTGTGTAATGCTGGAGAATTCCTAGGTGGAAATCCACTGAAATTGCAGTCAAACGAACAAAAGTATCTCATGTAGCTGAGGGGAAAGCTGGAAGTGCCACAAAAATCTGTGCATATTCAGTTGCACACCTTAAAAGTTTGGGGGGGCGGGGGGAAGAAAATGTGTCTGGCTTTATCATGAGGCTCTTAATGTGTATATTGTTTAATGATGGAAATCAGAAAATATCACTCCAAGTGGTTAAACCCTGTGACTTAGCAAGTGTGTGTGTGCGTGTGTGTGTGTGTGTGTGTGTGTGTGTGTGTGAAATCTGGGTTACTTGGCTTTTCAAACCCTTCTGTTGTAATTTTTTTAATGTAAAAAAAAAATAAACTAATGAATTGAAGTCTTAGTTGATTAACTTCTCTATATGTCACTTTTTTTTGCACATCTATGTTCATACTCACATGTATTTAAGCTAAACAACTTCAGGGTAATTGTCTTGCATCTTTTGGCTTGTAATTTGTATTTGTTGATATCAAGTGACAGGTGATATTGCTCCAAATTAAAGATGCTCCTCTGCTTATTAAGGGGATTAAGCTGCACTACTTGCTTAGCTCTTGGGCATTTTCTTTCCTGTATCCTTGTTACAGAACCATAGAATGGTTTGGGTTGGAAGGGACCTTAAAGATCATCTTGTTCCATCCCTGTTTGTTTGAGGAGAGTGGGAAAACATGTGAAAACTTAGCATTGTGTTTCAGGCTTTGCACTTCCAGGGTGTCTCTGTAAAATACAGCTTTGGATTCCCCAGTTGCTCTGTGCAAATGTTGGCTTTTTCCACTGGTTCTGCAGCTTCAGGTGCAGGTTAGAGAGGAGCAGCTCACAAGTGTCCACCCCAACAAGGGTGAGGAGGAACAAGGTTTCTGACAGGGAAGGCTGGAGTGACTGGAAACAGTTTATTTCCCATTTGCAATAATTCTAAAAAATACTTGGATATGTTTTTCTGGGTCTAATATCACACTTTTCTGCACTGCTGTTTCTATGGAGAAAATAGCTCCAAAGACTCGAACACAGACTTTGTGCCATTGTTGTCTGTGTTTGTAAGCAGGTTAATGATTTGATGATGTTTGTGTGCCACAACAGTCGGGCTGGGCTGTGTTTACATATATTTTAGGGAAGAGCTTGTTTACTCTCCAAAGGGAACAGACGTCTCTGCAGATGGACCCTGCCAATTTATCTCCTCTTTATTTTCTTGTTTAATTTCTAGTACCAATGTCAACATTGTGAACCCTGGGCAAGCAGCAATTCATTTATGGGCTATTTTATGCCCTGCTCTGCACAAATGTTGTGTTTCTACAATTGTTCTCACTTCTTTCTGTTGGTACCATGGTCATATGTGAATGTATTTAATGCTACTGGAGAAGGAAAGTGGCTTAAGGGGTTTTGAAATGCAGAAACTGGACTGTAAAAAGATGGTGGAATATGTTAATAACACTAAAATGAAGTGCACCAGCACTGGTTCTGTATATTTTTTTAAAGTGTTACTCTTCTGAACAGAGTTACAGGTCCGTTCATGTGATGTACGTTGTGGTTTAATGTGGGTTGGTGCTTCTTCATTGATGAGATTAATTTTTTATTTTGCTTCTTTCACTCTTTTTTATGTGTGTGTGTGTGTTTTGAATGTCTTAATTTATTTTAGCCTTTCCTGACTGTGTTCTCGTAGCACATGTGCTGCTGTAAAGCACATCACTCTTGTCATACCCAACCAGAGCTCTGGAAAACAGCCAAGTCAAAGGAATCACAGGCTCAGTGTCTTAATAACGTAAGTGAAACTTTGCACCTCCAAAATATTGCTGCAATTTCTCTTTAATGCTGTGGTGCAAGATAAAGTTAATATAAGACCTAAATTCAGTGTTAACGAAGCCAAATATTATAATTGGCAAGGAAACAGATAAGAGAGACTTTACTACCTGAGATGTACTGTTCTCATAAGCAGTGGCAGCTTGCCCAGCAACTGGAATATTTTTAAATAATGGCTTGGAACCTCTTTTGTGAACAAATCCTGATTCCAATAAATCTAATGGAGTAGTCAATTCCAAGGTGTAAGAATATTGGTTTGATTTGGAGTGGGGTTTGACACAGAGAAGCCAGAAAGGGGTTTTTGCTGTGAATTTATTTTGGGCCTTAATGAAATAAATTATTCTTGCTGTAACCAGCTGAACATTGGGGCTGAATCTGATACCTGCTGGTTCCTGGGCAACTTTATTTTCTTCTGTAATATCTTAGATTGTTAATTCCCTCCGTCTCAAGTGAAAGTTGGGCTTTGCAGCCATAGATGTTTCTTTTTTTATGAAAAATAATTCCCAAAGCTATTTGCTTTGGAGAAACCAGTAGAGAACCTTGGGGAAGGTTTTGAATGAAAGACAAAAGGCAAACTGTCCATATGAAATATGAGAATATGGAATTTATTTCCCCCCTAGATTTATTTTCTTACCATTAACAAGTATAAATGTGCATTTAATGTCTTGAAAAGGAATGTAATGGACCTGCTGGAGGAACTGGGAGCAATGTTGGCTCGGTGCAGTTGCATCTGTCATGCAGCAGGAATGCTTGCAGGGGAACCTGCTTTGCAGATAGAGCTGTTTCAAATGGAAGTTATCAGCATATAATGTCAGATCAAATTCATCACAGGCAGGAGAAAAATAAAACATTGTGATCCAGGTGAAATTCAAGCCAGACTTTGATGGTTTTCAGATCTCTCTGGTGCTGTAGAATGGCAATACTAAATGTCTCCCCAAGGAATGAATATTGAGTGTTCCCCTTCTGGTGGAAATTCAGAGGCTCCTCTCAACTTCTCTTTCGATTGATAAGATCACATTTCCATGGTGTCTTCCCCCAAGGCGCTCCAAGTGTTTCAAAAAGCCACCACTGGGCACCATCATCTCAGTTTTGCTGTGAACAAGGCCATGTGTGGGTTGGTATTTTATCCAGAGGAACAGAACTGAGAGTTTTCCATCATGTCCTCATGTTCCATGTGGCCACTCTTGCTCCCTCCAGAGCTGTCTGACAGAGGTCATTGTACAAATGAGCATAAGTTTTGTAGAACTCTGATGCTCTTCTTTCTAATGAAGTCCCATTCACTGAAATCAACTCCATAGCCACAATACCACACTTGAGGCTGTACAGTCATGGTTGGGCTTATTTAACCAGTTTTAACATGGTTAATGGTTGGTCACCTATCACTGATTAAGTTTTACATTAAATGCAGAAACACCTTATGTTTTAAATATAAACAGTTTTTTCCGAGTGGCTCACGGAAGATCTGCCTCTTCCTTTTTTGGCCAATTTTGAGCTCTGAAGTTCAGGTTGCAGATACTACAAAGAAACACAAAACTACAGCAAAATCATATCTGTGAACTGGGAAAAGGTATTTTGGGGCATTTCTTTCTTATGTGTGTTGCACAAAGCAGGGATTGGGTAAGTCAACAGCTCCTGGAGCTTAGGGTTTCCCAGACCAGCAGCCACAACGTGGGGCAGAGATCCTTGCTGCCCTCTTGGAGCTGTGTTAGAAGTGCTCACAAAGTAGAAGGTCCATCAAATGATGTACAGCTGGGCTCCACATATACTGGGAATGGTGGAAAATGACAAAATGTTGGCATTCCTGATCATAAATAATAACTAACTGGCATTAAATGTTGGCTGGCCGGTGTGGACCAGGGCACCTCTGTGTGGAATAAGAAACATTTGGCCTGCTAAAGGTTATGAAAATATTCCTAAAGCTTAACATGCAGCAGGAGAGATGGGAGTGTAATTAAATTTTTGATGGGAATAGACCTTTCCATAGCAATTCAGGACACGCTGTCCATGTTAGTGATTACCAGGAGCTGTGCAAGGCACTTGTTTGGATGAAGGAAGTGGCTGAAGGCTTTAAAAGGGTCGTGATCACACCAAGCAAGGCGATAACAAACACGACCAGAAGCCCTGCTCCAAAGAGCTTGCAGTCTTGGTCCTGCTGGGAAGAGCATGAGCCCCAATCCCTTGTGCAAAGGCGGTGGGAATTCCCAAGGTGAGGATCCTGCTGCAGGCTGGGAGCTGGTGCTTGAGTCACGGCCGGGACAGGGTGTGAGCGACGGGTGCGGCTGCGGGCAGGGGGGTGCTGTGCTTTGCCTCTGCAAAGAGAAAGGGCCCGTTTCACTGTCAGCACGGTTTCCACATTGCTCCCAGCTTCTCCTTCCACCTCTCCCTATAAAATCTCCTGCTTGGGCATCACTGTCTGAGGCAAGAGCTGTGCTACGGCGCTGGGTCCTGCGCTAGGGCCTAGTTTATAGTCTTCACTGCCTGTGCTTGTAGAAGGAGATGGAAGGGATGTTTCAGGAGATGCTGTGGGAGAGAAAAGAAACAGAATTAACGTGGACTTGGATGCTGTTCAATAGAGCAGAGCCCAAATGAAGTCAGCAAACCATACAGTGAACCAACGAGCAGGAGTTTGGGGTAGAGGGCAGGGGGATCCATCCCAAATTCAGGTATGTTCTGGCATATTCTTCCTTCCTGGTTTGTGAGGAGGCACAGGTGGACTGATAAACATGGGCCAACTCTTCTCAGTATTTTGCACTTGGTAAATCCTGCAACTGCTTTTCAGTCCTTCCTCTCCTCATCAGAGAGCTCAAGCTGCAGGCCACTGTACAGCATTTCTAGAGCACAGCATCTCCCTAACCTGTGCTGTGAGGTGGCTTAAAAAAAAACAAATAAAAGCAACCTAAAATACATGATGCCAACATTTATATGTCAGAGAAACAAAATACACCACAAGAAATAAAAAATACACCACAAGAGACAAAAATACACCACAGGAGGTATATGATTGTAACTGGCAGAAGGAGACTGTGTGTGCAAGACATTGTGATTACACAGCAGCAGTTGTTAAATTACAACTCCTGTTCTACTTTCTCTTTTTAACAGCATGGTCCTACAGTGGTAAATGCCTTAACCAACAGCCATGGCCTGGCAGCAGTGCCCACGGTGGTTGAAGATAGTCTTGTATTCAGTTTGACAACAACCAGCTTTACACAGGGAACTCCTGCCACTAATAACCATGTGTCCTGCTTTGTGGCATTTCCCAGTGCTGGCCATGACCATAGAAACACACTGAGAAATCCCTAATCTGGACTTCTTTTTTTTATTTGGTTGTTTTTTTTTTTTTTAAGGAGTCAGCCAGAGGGGCTGTGAATTTTTTTTCATATAAATAAACTGAAATATCTTTTCCTTAACTCTTTCTCCTGCCCAGCCCCTCCGTTATGCTGACACTAACAATGTGAAGATGGACACCTACGGTCTGGAGCTGTGTGGATCACAGAGCTCATGTTGCTTTGGAGGACGTGTCCTGGCAGCGGTTCCAGGTTGAGGTTGGGAGGTCCTGACTGGTACTGGAGATCAACGGTGGTTCCTGCAGAGAAAGTGGGAAAAGACGTCATTCTTTGCACAGTTACTGAGAAACCAGATGCTCTGGGCTAAATCTTCTTTATTGAGGGGATGTGGAAGACCTCTGTGGGTGAAGGTTAATGGCTCATCTTTGCTTCCTTCCTGCTCTGCTGCCCTCTTTGCTCTCAGCCTCTCACTGTCTAGAGAACAACCTCCTGGGATGTCTGGGCTTTCAGCTAATATTCAGCCAGTTCTTCTGTCTGTGTGTGTGTCCCAGTTGCTGCTCTTAGCAGGGTTTCCCATATAGTTATAACTTCAGCATGTTGCTAACAAAAAGTGTGTTGTCTTCTTGGAAACTGCCTCAGTTTGGTATAGGGCCTAAAAGTCAAGTACTCCACTGGTGTCACACCACAGACAGTACCCATTGCTATAAAACTTGTCAGATTTTTAGGGCTAGACTGGAAAGAAAGGGCTCTGGGATTGGACTGGAGTGAGAGGGACCCATGTTCAAGGTATAGTTCATAGAGTCATAGACTGGTTTGGGTTGGAAGGGACCTTAGAGATCATTTAGTTTCAATGCCCTGACATGGGCAGGGATGCCGCCCGCTAGATCAGGTTGCTCAGTCAATCCAACCTGGCCTTGGACACTTCAGGGATGGGGCAGCCACAACTTCTTTGGGCAGCCTGTTCCAGGGCCTCGCCACCCTCACAGTAATTTATTCCTAATTTCAAATTTAAGCCTACTCTTAGCTTAAAACCATCTCTATTCTCCCTACCACACATCCTCCAGAGGGCACAAACCCGGACACGAAGCCCTGTAAATAAGAGCTTTGAGATAATCCAGCTTTGGTGTCCTTCCTCAGCAGTGTTCGTACCTCCCAGCAGCATCTCCTGCAGCAAACTGTCGATCCTGGCCACTCCAAAGAGCTTCATGAACTGGACCTGCTCTATCATCTGCCAGGTGATGCTCTGCAGGGGGGGCAGCAGGAGCAGGATGTCGCTGAAGCGGCCCCGGGAGTCGTACTGGCGGTCGTTGATGTAATCCTCGAGGTTCACCTGCACCTGGAAGCGCATGTTCTTCACCTTCCCAGGCTCACTCAGGCCTTTGCAGTCTGGGGAGGGGGAAAATGAAGTTAATTGCTGGCCTGTGTAAGCAGAGAAATGTTGCCCTGTCGGTGAGGCTCTCTAGAGGGAAAAGGGTGAGATGCCAGTGATCCTCTAACAGAGTCCAAGCTAAGGTGATAGACTAGCACTGGGATGCCACTGCTTCATATCTCATGTAGAATAGGGAAGCAGTAAGGGGAATTTTAGGGGAAACAGTAATTTGAGGGGAAACAATAATTTGAGGAGACTTTAAAGGGAAAGAGTAAGAAAATAGAAGCTTGAAGTGGACATGTCTGCCTACTGCTATTAGTGAAGGGGAAAGATTCAGAAGTTAAGCCATATTTATTCTTCCAACCAAACAACCAGCAAAAGGGTAAAATGATGTGAGGTTAAATACTTTTGGGCCCCAAAATTTTCCCCTGAAAACTTTGAGTCCCAACTACTACCACTAAATCCACGCAGTTTCAGTGCCTGTATATGTTGTAACTACACCCCGTGCAGCAACAGCTTCTTGTCTTGCTCTCCTGTCTGTGACCTGTGGTCAATCCTATTTTTCATGGGTCACTGGTCCAGCTTTGCTCAAGCAAGTAAATGTGACTTTGGGTAGAGTGAAGTGCTGGGATTTACAGCTTTCCACTGCTGTTTCTGCTGGTAGCTAAAACTGAGATTTCTGGATCACTGCACCATTTTCTTCACTGTCTCCAAAGAAACCACAGGCACCACATTTTAGGGATCATGGTGCCAAGAGATGAGATAAAGTGGTTAACAAATGATTGTATGTCAGCATGCAGCTCTGAGGAGGTGCCTGCTCGTTAGCATGAATGAACTCCATTTCTGTAGAGCTTCACAATGTTTCCTTTCAGCTGAAACCTCAGCTCCTCACTGTCACATTGATCTAAAGCTGCACAGAGACACTGATCAGCTGAGAAGGTGATCTGTCAAACTCAATTTGCTAATACCACCCTCACTCTGTTCGCTCTTTGGAGAGCTGAAGTTTGTGGTGTTTCTAAAACTCCTGGATCTTGGTTTTGAATCAGCAAACGCAGCAGAAAAGAATAATTACTGGAAGATACTCTAATTTTTCCATGCTAATAGATGCCAAGGATAAAAGGGCATTGTTCTGGACTTGGGGTTGTTGCCCCATCTCTTCTCTGAGCTCCAGGGCAATACACACTGAAGGGACCCCAGTGCTGTAGCAAGAAGAGGTAGTTTGTGTGCTGTAGAAGCAGCAGTGCCTGGGGGGAGCCTGGGCTGAGACAGAACCCCCCAGGCCTCTGGAATAAGGATACAACAAAGCTTCAAAACAAGCTGTTGTTTGCCTCTGCGTTGCCCTGTTCTCCATCCTGTGAGGATCAGCCCTGCCCTGGGCCAGTGCTGGCTGCCAGCAACATCCATTAGCAGATCCCTGGTGTTTCTGGGTGCCCTGACCAGCCCAGCTCTCTGTGGTTTTTAATGGTGCTTTCTGGACCCTGACAGAGCTCCACTGCTGCACTGCTGACTCACTTTGCTTATACATAATTCACTACGGGCATATATGTCCTTAATAGTCATCTCCTGCATTTCAGGCTGATGGGCTTTCCCAAAGCCAAGCTACTGAAGCAGCCAAACTGCTCCAGGGCCTGCAGAGTCTTGCACACCAGCCTGGCTGGAGTTCTAACTTGCTAAACAGCAAAATACTCAGGAATAGGTCACTTCCAACTGCACTGCTGAGCACTGGCCACTGCAGCATAGGCAGGGTGAAATGCAGAGCTGCTGCCAAGAGGTTATTGGTAGAGGAATAATAATCAGGAGGAAGCCTACCTGGATCAAAGAAGATGATGGCCTTCAGGCAGGCGTACTCGTTGTCATCAATCTGGATGTCCCGCAAGGGCTTCACCAGCTCGTCCAGGATTCTGGTGGCCACACGAGCGATTTCCAGTTCTGGGCAGTGCATTGGGATGATGAAATCATTCCCTGGGGAGACAAGAGAAATTCACCATCAGGTGTTGGCTCTAGCTCTGCAGACATGGTCTCACCCAGCCGTTACCCCAAGGCCTGTTTCCCAGGTAATCCCAGTGCCCATATACAGCAGATTTCCAGTCTGCAGCTTCCTAGTCTGATCACCAGTTGAGCAGCAAGCCATGGATCCCATCCTTTGGTCCTTAATTATCTCATTTGCACATGTCAGGGCGCACACACTGTACACAAAACCTGCTCCATGTTCTGCTCTGCTTTACCCTGCTTATATCGAGCACCTGTTTGTTAGCAGGTCTTTATTTTTGGTGTGTTTTTTTTTAAACAAATATATCCCTCCCTCTTTTCTTTAGCATGTGGCTATCAAGGTCACATTCTCATTTTTCCAAGAACAATCCCACCTGTGGTTTTGGTGACAGAGAGCTGCATGAAAAGGCAATACCTATGTGCACTATAATTTTTAATAGACCTTTCTGCTGAGTCTTTAACGACTGATATCCAAATAATTCATTGCTTAGCAATTTCAGTTACAAAAATAAAGCAACACAGTTTGAGATGCCAGTTAAATACTGAGGGGGTTCTTATCCACAATTTCAAAGCAGGAAGGGAAGAGTTATAAAAATCCCATTGAATTTACTTGCTGCTTTTTACTCTTCTCCAGAGACTTCCCAAGCACAGAGTCTCATCCCAGGTGTGCAGACCAGGCCCAGGAGAGGGGAGTTCAGGTAGGCAGAATATTTGGCAATGACTTGGGGGTGTGAATTACAAAAGCAGGAGTGGTTTTCACTACCTTACCTAATAACAGAAAATCAGTGTATGGTATGGACCTCTTGGCCACCCCGAGGAGCAAATGCTCCCCTGCATGGGCTCTGAGCAAGGCAACCTGGAGAGGGCACAGAAGAAAGACACAATATTATACTGAAAAGGCAGAGAAGATCTATCAGATCTACAGATAAAGTACTATTAAGAGCTGGAAAATATTAGAATATGTTCATTTTGAGAAGTGCCACATTCACAACAAACTAAATAAGAAGTTGTTTTCAGCTAAAAGAGCAAAGAGGGGCTTGAATTGGTTGAGTTCTTAGGAAACAAACAGTTTTTACATTCAACTGCCAGGTACCAGTAAAGGGAAAATCAGTCTTTTTTGCCTGGGCCCTTTTGCAGACTGGACTGACCAACTCTATTATATTTAAGGGACTCTGGCTACTCAAGTTATTTTTAATTGATCTCTTGGCCATTACTACTCTTTCTCTCCTGTTAGTTTATTGCTCTGCACGTTAATATCAGATACTCCTGATGAAAGGTATGCCTGGGAATTCCTATCCCAGGCTGGGAATTCCTATCAAAGGCAGTGGATTTGCAGGGAAAAGGCTTTTGCATTTTACCTGGTCGTCAAGGGGGAGCTCACAGAAGGCTGGGATATATTTTGCCCATTCCACCAGCACCAGAAGCTGCTGTTTCATGGATTCACACACGTCATTGATGGTTGCAACCTTCTTCATGGCAATGTCCGTGCTGTGCACCGGGCTCAGGGACAAATACTGGAAGAGGAACAACCCAGCTGCATTGGGACCAGATCAAAGCTGTTTTCCCCCCTCCAGAGCAGCGATTCATCCCCATGAGGCCCTTGGCAAGTCGTTTCCCATTGTGGTTTCACACTCATCTGCTCAGCAGCGTGTCCTGTCCAGGCACAGCCCCTGGTGCAGCCTCCACGAGGTGGTGCTCAGTCCTAACACACTCCCCTCCCTCCTCTGCCTCCTTCCCCGCTCTCCTGGCTGGCTCAGGACAAAACCTGATTAATATTCCCATTCCTAGCAGCATCAGGGCTCAGCTTCCTATCAATCACTTAACCCAGCCAAATACATGAAATGTAGCCAGCCTTTCTCCTCCAAGTTACTGCCTGGGACAAAAAACACCCTTTTTGATCTCTGAAGGGCTGCGTGGGGGGGAGAGGGTTAAAACATCATCATTTCTGAAAAGGAAGTGGACTCACTGCTGCATGTAATATGCAACATCTGGACCATATGTTTCAGGGGAAAAAGGGTACTTGCATAAGAATTTAAAGGACACTCAGGGTGAAATTCATGGTGGAACATGAAATGAACAAAGCAATCAGCATTAGCTGAAGCCCAGTGATTTTATTCACATTGTTTTTCCACCTTAAAATTGTTACCCTGATAAAGAAGTTATAAGAGAAGCTACAGTCAACCGTGAAGGAAACTTTATGTTTGGAGCAGAACAGAGTGTGCAGCAAGGAGGGATAAACTTCCATGTGAATTCCAAGAGTTTTTAGGGGTGCAGCAATAATTTTAGGATGAGGGAATAGGGGATCCAGGCTCTGCAACATTTCCTAAGCCCTGGAGTTTGTAGCTTTGTACCTCACACCTCAAAGGCAACAGGGTATATTGCCTTGATAATGCTCCAAGAATTTTTCCTCTCTGTTTTTGGGTATCTCTAATGCATTTTCTTCCCTGGTGTTTTGTGCAAGAGCCATCCAAGGACAGAAGGAAGACCCAAGGCCAGTTTTGGCTCATTTTGACCTTGCTTCCTCAGGTAATCTCAGCATTACCTACTCCTCAGTCATAGGATATGAGTAACTGTGACAACTGCAACATTAGCTGGTTTGGCTTTCCCTAGACTTTTTCCTTTTCTGTTTCCCAAAGAACTTGATAAGGATTTTTGATTGTTTTCTTTCCTTTTTAATTTAGAATAATTTGACTGTGAAGAGGATTCTTTTTCTTCTTTCCTCTGCAGCTCTTTAACTTCCACTTCACTTTTTTAATTGCAAAACTTTAAAAAAAAAAGAGACCCTTTCCTTCAACAACCTAAAACACAAGTTCCTTTGTTCTTTAACTGCCTCTCTCTTGCAGGGAATGGCTACTGACAAAGAACACACTGCCAAACCACGGCAAAGGCTGAACAAAACCAAAACCGGATTAGAAATTCCACCTCAAAAGGTGGAAAACCTGGATGGTTTAGCGGGTTGGAGCAGCTGAAGGCCACGTTTGGAGGGCTGTCTCCACGGGTCATACCTGCTGTGCCATGGCCTCAGCCTGGGTGAGCACATGGATGGAGAGGGAGCCGTTGTCTTCGTAGCTGCTCCTGCGGATGCTGATCCTGTCGCGCTCGTTCTGCACAGCTGGGAAGAGAGCGAACAGAGCTTGAGAGAAAACTCCCCCCCAGCCCATGCCTGCTGCTCCTTGTGGTGCCTAAACAGGAGTGGGTAAGGCTTTAGCACCTGCAAGATGCTCCACTCTTGTTGGATGCTGGAATAAGACTGAACAGGCTCTGAGGGAGGGAGAAGACCAAGCCCGAGAGGGAGATAAGGCCATTTGGGAGGCAGAGCAACACCTGTGGGATGTCAGCTGCTCCCGCTGGGCTTGATGCAGCTCAGGGGGATTTTAGGGATTTAGTGTCAACCCTTTTCACTTGGCAATGCACCCACAGTGCTGGAGCCCTGGCCTTTGATACCCTTTTGCCATGTCTGCACTGAGGACTCCTCTCCTGAGCTCCCAGTGCAGCAGGATCATCTTATGGCAGCACCTGAAAACTCACCCTCTAATACCCTTGAAATGTCCCCTGCCCCTGAAGCATCACAGGTGGTGGTCCCAGGGGGCATCTCCACCACTCATGGGCAGCAGGAAAAGGGACTCATTAAGAAAAGTCCAAAGAAAGGAAACTTAAATTCGCTGATTCCCCCTCAAAACCATTCCCTCAGCCTTGCCCTTCACGCTGCTGATTCCAGTGAGCCTGAAGCCCCGACAGCAATGCTGGCACACAGCTGGGGAACAGACCAAGCCAGGGTTTGTCCCCAGCCCAGCTGCCACCCTCTGCAAATCCCTGGAAAATGAGCTGGAAATCAGCTCAGAGTGTCCCAAACTATTAATAACAGTGGTACAACAGACCCTGGGCACACTATAGAGACCACAGCAGAGGGAACATCAGCCCAGGCTCTTTGCAGACAGAAAGTTATGACCATGCCATGGTGAATTTGAAAAAAACACTGATTTTTGAGACCTTTAAACCCTCCTTTTCCCTGAAGCACAAAGCTTATCCAGCCCCTTCTCCATCAGCCCTGCACACTGAACATAAGGCATGGATTGCACTTCAGCAGCTAATTTTTGAAACACGGGCTCCAAGAGCTGACTCGCCTCCACTGCAGCCATCAAATAACACAGCAGCAGAGAAAAAAGGAGAATTTAGACACAGTCCACCCCGTTTTCAGTGCTGGTTTCTCCCCCAAGCCCTGCTGCCTCTGTCCAGCAGCACACAGGTCTGGGGAGAGGAGCTTGAACACGGACTTGGTGTTTTCCTGACAGCTCAAACATCTTGCTATAGCTCAGAAAGGCAGATGTCAGGTCCTTAAAGCAGAGGGAGCGGGAAGATTTAGCATGTGGTGATAGTGCAACACATCCCTCCTCCTTCATCCAGCAATTCCAGACTCCTTTGGTTTTATTCAGGAGGAATGACTCAGACAAAGCTGTCAAAGCCCGACTCACTCTGTGCTTTAACCCCTTGGGTGTAAAACACCGTGGTTTTGTCTCGAAAGTGGCCACTGGAGAAGATTTATCCAGGTTGTTTTTTGGGTTTTTTTTCAATTTGCCATCATTCTTTTGGGACTTTGCCTCGCTGCTGGGTCTTGTTTCAGAGAATCACTCTGCACAGGACTCATTCCTGGGAGTTCATGCAAAGGAGGAACACGGGCACCGTTTTGCCCAAGGAGGGGGAAGGTGAGTTTTTGCCAGCTTGTGTCCAGCTGCTGCTCTGTTTTCCTAACCAGCCTCTGATGAAAGGCCAACAAAGTGAAAGGGCAGAAAACAAGCAGCAGTGACAGAAATCAATATCTCCCCTTATCGGCAGGAGTATTTATTTTCCAAGAGTCGGGGCTCAGCCTTGCTGTCAGTCAGGACCTGCCTGTGCCTGGGGGGCTCTGCTGGGCTCCAGCCACCAAAAAACACTCTGTACCTCAGAACCAACCTTGCCTGCAAGGGGCTGGATGGGTACATTGCTTTGTGACAGATACAACACACAAATATATTCCTGGAGCCTTTACAGGCAATTAGTCATCAATTTAGGGAAAAAACAGCTACAACCCTCAGGAAGCTCCACTGACCCACCTTAGCACCTCACTGTGCATGGGGGGTGTTCAGCCAGGGACCCTCACCAGCCTGTAGGTGAAGGTGGTTATAGGAATCACAAGCTATGATTAATCTCTGGAATGGATTAACCCTTCATGGCTTTTATTGGGACACCAGGAAGATGGGCAGCAGCATCCAGCACCCAGCCTGACCAAATCTGTGTCATCACTGACTTTTTGGAAAGTCCCCACCCAAGCTTCTACACCTGGTTTTATATCAGATGCTCCCAGGGGCTAATGGGGCTCTTTTTGCCCACTTTGCAGAAAAGGTACAGATTTTGCCTTTCCCACTGAGTTACACACGTTATTTTACAGAAGCCCAACAGACCCAGGCAGAGCTGGTCCCCAATGGCAGACTCCTTTAAGAAGCCTCAGTCTGTTTTTCCTCCCAGATCTTTTTATGGCACATATTTCAGTGCTTCCCTCATGCTCTGATAAGCTCAATCTTCAAGTGTAAGTGGATGGTACAGAGCGACTTTCTCAAGGTGATTTGGGTGTTATCTCTGGAAACAGAGATGTGATGGAATTAGATACAAACGGGAGTTAATGTTTTACCTGCCACAAAAATTAATCTATTACTGTGTGGTAACTATATTGCTATATTTATTGTATTTGTGGAAAGGAAGGGATAGGTCACTCGTGGTGAGGCAGTGGGAGGGCTCAAGGGACATGCTGGCCCTGAGGGTGCTGGGCTCAGGTATGATCTTGGCTTTGCATCAATAAAACTCAGCAAACTTGCAGGGAAGACTAAAACTCTAGTGCTGACTGACTCCCAGGGGCTGCTGTTTCCAGCATGTTTCTGGCAAAAGCTTTGCTCCCTGTTTTTGTTTCCCTCTAATCTTGTCCTCTGCACATTCTCAAAGCAAATAAACAGCATGAGGGGCCACTGCAGCCCCACGAGAGGAGACGTCAGTGGTTGTGAGTCCCCATCACTTTCTGGGCAGGGACAGTGCGGCCCCAAGCTGGGCTTTTTCCTGGGGGAGAGAAGAGAGGGCGAGATGATGCCCGTGTCCTCCTCCAGGGAATTGTCATTGCTACAGCATGTCCTGACTGTGGGAAGCAGATGGGAAAACAAACATACTCTCCCTGTGACGTGGAGGAGCCCTCGGAGGGGGTTTGTTGTCCAGAGCCAGGCTGGACCCTCCTGCCAGGAGCACATGAAGGATTCCGGAGCGGCTGCGGGACAGGCGGGCGGCTCTGAGCAAACAGCGGCGCGTTTGTGGCATTGCAACAAACCCCTGCCCCCCAAACAAGGTGTCCTTGCTGCTTTGCCACACAGGTGCAGAGCCTGGGATGAGGAACCTCCAGGGAGTCCAATAAATACGGGCACAGGCACTGGCTGGAAGGGGAGAGCAGCAAACCTGTAACTTTCCACGGCAACTGTGGAGGTTAAAGCCCTGCCTATATGGGAATCACTGTTTCCATTATTATTCCACTAAAAACAGCCTCATTCAACGCTGGGGGACTTGGGAATGTATTAATAAATGGCACAGGGAGAGAGCAGGAGGAGGAAGGTGCCCTGTGCAGTGCTGGCATTCACTGGTGCTCACAGTGTTTCTATCTCCACCAACAGATTTACTCCTCCTGCTGCCTGATTAATTTATATCCACAAATAATCTTTTTTCCCCAAGCTGCCTCAGATTTTGTAGGTGTGGTATGTTTTATTCACAAATAAATTCCAGTGGTGCACACACATTTAAGCCTTTCATGGGCTTCTGAGGTGATTTATGACCATTGCAGGTGGAGAAGATCCTTTATCTTTTCCATCATTCTTTGCAACAAACTGCAGTCCCAGTTTCTGAAAGCTGGCAGAAGAGATGTGCAAACAAAAGGCATGAAACAAGACAGAGGTCCTTCAAAACACTAATAAAACTGTCCTATAAACCTGTCCAATTTCACAAAGATAAATAAAAAATAGCCCCAAACCCTCCCACTGTGTTGTGGCAGTAAGTGATACAATAATTCTTTTTACTTCTGCATGAAACTAAAGGAGTTCATGTACATTCATAAATTACTTTGAAGGGGATGAGAGGTTAAATATTAACCCCTCTTTTTTTTCCACCAGTAAACTGAATCCTGACAGTGCAGTGCTGGCATTTCAAACTGCTTCCAGGTTTTCACTCAGCTCCATGTGAGGAGATGACCTGGCTCACTTGAGAAATCACACCCTGCCAATTTATTCAAGGTTAAACATGATCTCAGTGAGATGCTAAAAATAGTATCCTGGTGTTTCCTCAGTGTGTTTAAGTACCTGGTGTTCCCCTCAGACACTGGTGTTGCAGTGACCACAAACCCGTCTGGTAGCATTGAGCAAGACAATGGAAATCGAACCTTCCATGCAAAGAGAGAAAACCAGGCAGAACAGCCAGAAAATCCCCCAAAGACCTGGCCCTCCCTGTGGCACACTCCTGGCCCTAAACACAAAACAAGGATAAAGGAGGGAATCTCTGTAAAAATCTTAAATCCTGATCTTAAAGGTGTTTCAGGAGACTAGAAAGGGTTTGTGTTCAGGCGAGCCTTTTCCTCTCTACCTTGTCCCAACTCTGATGATTGTTATTAAAGTGAATTCCTGGCATCAGAAAAGTAATTGGGATAGGACTGTTCCTGAATGAGCTAATTTTGGAGAAGTCTGGGAACTGGACTTTCCATAAGACTCAAGTTTAGGCCCTATCTTGGTCTTGCTGGCACCCATCTCAACGCACAAGCTTGAAGGTGTGGCATTCTTGGGACAGTCTTGGTCCTTTCCTAAGGTAGGATCAAATTTAGACTGTACAAACAAGGCAATCTAAAGATCCTATTGATTATTTTCTTAACAACATCTGCCCAGCTGCCCCAAATGGCAAACCTCTCCTGACACAGATTAAAGCTAGCTCAGGTCACAGGGATTTCTCTTTAGGCAGAAATTTCCCTTCTACCAGGCTACATTGCACCCTGGAAAATCTTTTCCACCAGAATTGTTTCCAAAATGGAAATTAAAAAAAAAAAAAAGAACCAGAGAGAAAAAGAAAGATCCAAAAGTGTCACATCACGTCTTACAACACAGGAAGACTGGAAAAAAAAAGATCACTCTGGATCCCAAAATTCCAGTTTATCAGTTAGTTCTGCTGGGGAACAGCAAGTTGTCTCACACTGCACACACAGACACTGAGCAGTGTGTCAGTGGGGCACCCTCAGTGTGAGGGTGACACAGCCCTGGCTCACCCCACCCCAGGTGTATTGTCCGCGGGAAAAGGATCATTTCCAGCTCCTTCCCCTCTGCTGTGAGTAAACAATGCTATTACCACACCCTGGAAAGTCTGACTGCTGTTACAGGGGCTGGCTCTGAAGGGATGTGCCAGGGAAAGAGTGTCAAGCTCTTGGGACACAGAGCACGGCCAGTGTGAACGTCCCCGCTGCCATCTCCCAACACAGATGGGTGCACACTGCCAAAAGGATTTGTACAAATATTTGTATCCTCCTAATAGAGCCCTATCCAAGACATGGCTTCTCTTTTCCCCCTAAAGCTTCGCAATTCTGTTTAATATTAATCTAGAACCACCCCAAGGCAAACAGCTGTGTTCTTTTTGTGCACACAATTGTGCAAGAAAATTTCTTTCACAGTCCTGCACACGTGCTTGGGATATAGCTCTGGTCAGCTAAGCTGATTTCTGCAAAGCACTTGCTCAAGGTGCTTTAAAATCCTCCTTCCCAAATATATGAGCAGTCTGTGAGCACACAACCTGACTGTGCACTCATAAAAGAGTTTCAAAGAATGTGACCATGTGGAACTTGAAATGAGTCATCTTCCATCAAGCTGCAATCAGTGATGAAGGTCTGAGCCAAGGTTTTATAACTTTTACCATAAAACCCAATAAAAATCATGCTTCAGCTCAAAGAATTGAGCTGATAACCAGATTTCAGCCTTTCCAAGCACAGGAGCTGCATCAGCAATTGGCTTTATCCCCATCTAGAATTGACCAGATCAGCTTTGCTTTAGTCTTAATTAATTCAAATCCTGATTATTTTTCCCTCTGCTGTGTTCACTCCATTTCTCCTGAATTAAACCAGTAGGCATTTTTGCGACATCCATGACTTATGCTAAATTTCAAGACACTCTTCTCCAGGAGAACATATGGCCAGAATATTGGAAAGATTATTTCATCACCAGTGAAATCTTATTGAATTACCAGAAACGAGTGGCAAATTTCCCCTCAGTTTCACTGGGACCACAGTTTCACCCCTCGGGTGAACTCAGTGGCATGGAAAGAAACTCTCAAGTTCCTTTCTACCTCCCTCATCTTTTAGCTGTCAGTGGGTTGGAAAACAGCTCAAATGAAGGGTGGAGAGTGTTGAAACCATCACCCAACCACCAACATGGCACGGGGATGTCCCACCCACTGTGGGTTGGGCCCCCACTTTGCTGAGCACTCAGTGGAGAAGCACAAAAAGCTTGGAATCAGTAAAACAGTGTCATTCACGTTCTCCCAGCATGAAGGCACTGGATTAGTAGAGACCAGAAATGCTGGGATAAGTCCTAGACTTTCCCAGGAAAGCCGGATGTAGGCACAGGTTAACAGAGTGGGTTTTCTCATGCTTAGCATTGGTCCTCGTGACAGTCAGTATTTCCTCCACTGAAAGGGCACTTGGTGGTCACTGGTACCCAAACCTACAAAGCTCCACCTCCTTCCTAACACAGCCAGTGGGAAGTGAAGCAAAAGGTGTTGGCCAGGTTTGGGTTGGCCCTTCGGTACTGGTGCTACTGGTGGTTCATGGTCACGCTGTAGCCACCACGAGGACGGAATAACTGAAGGGCTTGGCTCTGACTCATGTCCCTCCCTGCTGGGGGGACACCTGAGTCATCTCCTCCAGGAGTGCTGAGGGTTGCATGAAGCAAGCACAAGCACAAGCCAAGTCAACCACACTGTTTGAGGTAATCAATCGATGGCATTTATGAGAATGGCAAGTCCTCACTGAGATTGGCACAGCCGGGATTAGGAGTCACACTAGCAGGTATGGAGAGAGGAAATTGCTGCTGTAAAGCACTTAGAGACCACACAAACCCTGAGGAAACTCAGCGCTTTCCCACTCCTAAAATATCCCAAAAAACCCAGCCTCCCAGGAGGAGTGAATAATGTCACCAGGCCCTCACTGGAATTGAGATAAAATAGGAAATGGGGCTTTCAGCCACAACAAAAAGGTCTCTCACTGTGACACAAAAGTGCCATCTCTCCTGCCAGGGCTGCTGCTGTTCTTCACAATGCTCTGCAGTGGGAGCAGGGCCTGAGACAGCAACAGGCAGTTTGGGGAAGTCTCTTTGCACCTACCTTCTTTCTTCATGCCAGCTCTGAAGCACTTCTTCAGCCTGCAGTACCTGCACTGGTTCCTCTTGTCTTTGTCTATCACACACTGTCGGTTGAACCTGGGAGGAGATGGGAAAGAAAACATGGAGCAACCAGCCTGGCATCTGCAACACCCTCACCCTGAGCAGCCCCATATACAGCCACAAATACAGCCCAGATCTCCCTGATCTTCTTCATGAACCTTGAGAAGAGCCAAAGATTTGCAAGAAATGGATTGGATCAACATTGGCTTGGCCCTGCTCCTCATTTTCTCCAGCTCTGCTCCTGCCAGACGGGAGCACAGTGACTTCAGACCACCCACCCTGCAGGGACTGGGATGGTTTTGTCTGTGAAAGCATGACTGTGACTCGAGTTGTGCTGCTGTAGGAGCTCCATCTCCCACTTGCAGACAGTTTTTGGATGTTGGCTGTCAGGGTTTTTCTGACTTCCCTGTTATCTGTCCCATTTCATGTACAATAAGTGCATTATGGACCACAAGCCCTTTGTGGCCTTGTTTAGAGGCACGTGGCCACCTAATTCCTCCTCATTTCAGTGGGGCCTTAGGAACCTCTGTGCTGTTCAAGGGGTGGCCCAGGCAGACTTGGCAGGTCTTTCCATGTTGGGTGAAGCCATGGAAGAGGAACCTGCTGTGCAGAGAGGAGATGACGTGGGTTGCTTCAGGACCATCACCAGGTTGTAAATGCTGGGGCAGTTTCCCAGACTAGTTAAAAGCCAAAGGTACAAAGGCCCAAAGACTTTTCAAGTACTTCATGTACCAGAGCTCTGAGCTGGGCTGAATGCAGCACAGCTCACCAAATAAGGACTTGCAGACAAGCTTGGCCATTTCCTTGGCTTCAATGCTGTGGATCTTCCCTGAGCTGCCAAATATCACAGAGATTCATGGATTCCTGGGAAGGGGCAGCAACTCAACTCCCAGGAGACTGATAGCTGAAATTCCAAAGAAACCAGCAGTAGTTGTAGTCTCCACCCTCAGGAATCCCACGGTTCATGGGGTGGGTACCATGTGGGTGGACACTGCTGTCGCCTCAGGTGTCTTTCATGGCTGGTGTGCCCTGGAGTGATAAGAACACCAGGAACATTTTGAACAAATAGGATGACTCACACTGGAAAAATCTGAAATGCCCGTAGAGGAGGAAGAGCTTTGGAACAGAAAGAAAACTTCCAGGTTTTAATTAGAGATGAAGGATTTGAGTGTATTCAGGTTTGGATTTTTTTTTCCCTTTTCTCCTCTGCTAGAATAAACACCACTTTCCTAAGGTCAACCAAGATAGAAATTTTATAATTTATAGCCTCCTCATGGTCAAAAAATCCTCTCAAATGTACACCTGTGCCAAAGTGGATGTGAATCATCTCTGGTCCACGCTCATTTCTCAGAATGATCATAAAATCATCAATGATATGTCAGTGTACATCATTTATTTTATTTCAAAACAGAAATGGAGAAGCAGTGAGAGGAGGAATGTGTGGAGGCCTTGGAAGTGACAGACTCTTGGATGCCTGTTGTTTTTTACAGGGAAAATCAAGAAAAACTCTGTTGGAGAAGAAATCTCTGGATCTTTGGTCCTTTGCCACTTTGGCTTTCCCTTGCTGGGCCAAATGCTTCATTTCTGATCCCACTACTGACTGAGCAGCAATTGGAGCAGCATTGCACTCCACTGAAAAGAAACTTTTTGGATTAAGACTAAAAAAGTAATTGTCCCATTACGACAAGGTTGTGGCATCACCCCACACTCAGGTGAGTGTGTATTTATGTATTTTATACACCAGTCAAACCACAGGTCTATGGGATTCTTTGATTTACACCATGGGGAAAGCAGTGATGCTGAATTCACTAAAGGGATTTCTCAGTGCCTCAGAAGGTCTCAGGGTCCAAGACTAGACAGGGTTGAGTTTACTCCTCATCTCCCTATTCTCCAGCCATAAACCAAACTACAGCCCTGCTGCCGGTGCCCATGGCATGGCAATTTGGCATTTGACACAGTGGGCCCCTTTGTCCAACCCGACCTGCACCCCAAACCACTCAGAGCTCCAGCAAATTGCATGTTAATGGCAGCAGGGGCGGGTACCTGCAGGAGTAGACGTGGTTCTTGCGGACGCTCCTCCTGAAGAAGCCCTTGCAGCCGTCACAGCTGGAGGCCCCGTAGTGCTTGCCGGTGGCCCGGTCCCCGCAGATGGAGCACAGGGAGCTGACGCCGTTGGGGAGCAGGCTGGTGTTTGCTGACTCAGCTGCAATGGCCTCTGTGGGCAGAGAAAAGGGACCATTAGACCCCACCCCGTGATAGACACCAGAGCCAAGTTGCTTTGTGCGAGCAAACTGCACTGAGCCAGCCCCACACACGCTAGAAAAGCCTCCAAATCGGCGGTCGTGCTCTTCCCAACCTCAACTGGGAGTAGCTCAGCTGCTTTGCTTCTGCCATTGATGTCTTCCTTAGCTTCAGTGAACAGAGGCATTTCAAGCTCCATAACACAAACTCCTTGTGAGAACTTATCAATTATCACTACTTTTTTTCTTGATAGATTTAGAGAAACCTCACCTGGATGTGAGATACATGCTTTTGAGGGATGGAGAGCCATCTCCTCAATTAATCACCTGGATTTAAACAGGGTTCAAAGCTGGCATCCACAGAAGACAGTGGACAAAAGCTCCTTAACTTGAATAAACAGAAAGCAGAGAAGAGGCAGCAGAGGCACAAAGGATGAACTGCTTCATGCCCATGACAGAGGTGTTGGAGATAAAAGGCTGCTCTTGAGAGCTCCTCTGCAGCAGGAAGGCAGAGACAGCAACTCCCACAGGGAACACTTTAGTTCTAAGTCTGGTTCCTGCTCTGACATTCCCTCTGAAGAGCTCATTGCTTTCCACTGGAAAGCAACAGAGGTGTGCAGGAAGATCAACCTTCTAAATTAGGGACCTAAAATTAGGTCATATGAATGCCCTCTGTCATGTCCTCCGTTTGCACCCCCTCATTTGGGGCAGGAATAGCTCTGCCCCTGCCTGCCCTGGGCTGTGTGTACACACTGCTGAAGGCTCCCCTTTGAACCTCTCCCCTGGCTTTAACCACCACACTCTCTGCCCTCTTAATCCTCCTAATTTGAGGCACAGCTTGGGGAAGGAAAAATAAGGAGACACTTGCGAAGACACAGATGAGTGTTTACATCTGACCAAGAAGAGGAATATTTGTGGAGTCTGTCCTGACCTGGGCACTCACTGCAGGATGGTTTTATGAATTTATCACACCTCTGGGAGCATGTCCTGCACTCCAGGGGAGCTGATCTTGTGCTACAGTGACCTCGGAAAAGGCTCAGGGCCAAAGACATCCTGATGTGTCTCTGGGATGAGACAGAAAAGATGGGCAGGGATGAGGACAGCTCAGCTGATGTTGTGTTGAGCAATGAGAAATCTTTGAGAAAATTACTCAAAAGGGAGGAATTGTCATCTGGTCTGGACACCCCAGAGGGAGTCTTGTAATCCATAAGACATAAAAATAGCCCTGGGTAATCCACACACAACATGTGTATATGCAGAGAGTGAGAGAAGGCTATTTTTGTGTATGAATACACATCAAAAATTTATAGTGAAAATATTTGCTATGCAATGAAAATTGTAATCAAAACCTCCCCCAAAAATAATCCAGGCAATAAAGCTTTAGTTTTTCAAAAACTGGAAAGTTTTTTAGCTAAGGCTGAGACTAAGACATTTTTAGCTAAGACTTCACAAATGCAAATGTCAGAATTCCCTTCACCTCCTAAAAAACCCCTTTTGGGTTTTCATCTTCTGATGTATGGGTGAATAAATAAATAGGTTGAAGTATTATGGGAGCAACATGACAAGAAAGAATGACACCTTTAAATAATTCTTAGTTCATAATGACAGAAATTGAGATTTGCCTGTTCCCAAAATCTGCGTAAGGTGGTCCCAGCTCTGACATTTGTCAGTAAATGACACTTGAGGCCTTTGGGAATACTGTCTATGTCAGAGCTGTTTAATGGTAATTTACATTGATTTTTAGGGGGCTTTTTGAAATGATTCTTCATTTTATTTTACTTAATAACTCAGTATTAAATGAGCAGTACTAGGATATTCCCTTGAGGATAACTGTACTGCTAAACATCTGTGCATCTGTTGCTCCACCTACTTTTTGAAGGACCATATGACCATAAACAAACGTGCTGAGTGCGCTGGATTCCATTTAAAAAGTTGCACAACAAAAATAAAGATAAGAAGGCCAATTTCCTCTTTGCTCCACTCATGCTTTCTCTAGTGACTTCAGAGGAACCAAGCCAAGGTCATCCAGTTTGGGTCTCCAATGGACCTTCAGTTAGGCCTGGACTGCAAAATGTTCCTGATGCTGGAAAGTATTTACTCACAAGAAAAGACTTTTTTTTCCTTTATGTGAGTAGGACATGTGAGGAACTGCTGGCTGATAGAAGGAAGAAATTAAAAATCTGACCTTAAACCAAGTATCACTGGAGGAAGGACCATCAGCACTGCGTGTGAGGGCCCATGGAAATTAGTAAAACAAATTTTGCCCTCACTTCTACCCAGAGAAACAGAGGCAAACTGTGAGTGAGTTGCATGTTACACGGCTAAAAGTTCAGTCCCTGCTCAAGAGCCACGTGTCCTTTCCAGCTTGGCTGAACGTGAACAGAAATAATAATTAAAACAAAAAATATCAAAACAAAACAATAAAGAAAAGGAAAGCCCTAAGCCAGAATGCACATGTTAATTATGACGATACATTTTAATTACAAAATTCTGTTACCAACTAATGATGAGTTCCAAATGAGAATTAGCTCAGAGAACAGCAAAGGCACAGCTGGTATCGCACACACCAGAATATTTTGATGCAGTTCTCAAACCTGCCTGATCACTGTGAGGAAAGGCAGGGGAGGGCCAGGATTCCTGCCAGCACAGCCCCGTGCCTGTGAAATCTGCTTCCTTTACTCCATCCCTGCTTGACACCAGGTGATAACCTGTCAGGGCTTCATCTCCCACACGGTGCCTCTTTTTGCTACCTGGAGCTCAGCACCACCCAGAGCTGGGCTGGAGGGCTACTGGGATGGGTCTGGCCAGGATCCAGCTGGCTCATAACAACAGTGCCAAGCTCACAACTGTCCTCACCACCCTAGAAAGGGATGCTGAGAGTTATGTATTGGTTATAGATGGTCATCACCATGGCAAACAGAACAGTTCCGAAGCCATGGATGATGCCTCTGGAATTTCCACTGGAGAGATGCAAGTGATTATGTCCCCCACGAAGAGGCCATAACTCCTCTTGACCTTGTGTGGGCTCCCGGCTAAGCTGAGGACCAGTGGTTGTGTCCAGACTTCTCACTAGGACTGTTCCCAAGGGTCATTGGCAGAAAAAATCTGAATTTCAACCATTTTTTGTGAGTTATATATGATCAGTGTGCAGGCTGGGAGTTACATCCCTAATGCTGATGAGAGTATCCCAGTGGCTTCACCAGCTTTGGGATCGGCCAAGCTCACAACTGAAATACATCCCAGTTTTTGGTACCTACTGCCTCAGTATGCAAGTCATGACCTAACCAGGGCCGAAATCGTGATGCCAGTTTTGTAGTGATAGGAGATGACAGTGAGGATGTTCTCATGATACCTGACCAATTCCTGCTTTTCCTTTCAGCTGCATTACTGATTACATCTTCTAGATGCATATTGTATAAAGAGAATGGTCTTGCAATGCTTTCCCGAATGGCTTTTGCTTTGACCTTCCCAGGAATCCAAGCCAGTCTTGGTGCACATAATTTGCAGCTAAGAAATCCCTGAATTCCATGTGCTGGGCCAGAATGTGAAGAGATCCCCAGTGTGGGTTTGCACACACACAGTCAAAGCTGGTGGTCAAAGCCAGCGTTGCAAAACCTGTGCACACAGATGTAGGGCAGGATGGGGGTTAGCCCTGAAACCCAGGCCACAGGCAGGTCAACAGCTTTCTACAGCAGCTTTTAGCAAATACAAGGTGAGGTTGAGATCCAAAACATAGCTCTGATTTAGTGTTCCCAAATCCTACAGGAAAAATGATGAAGAGGCCAGACAGAAAGGCCAGAGCTCCTCCCAGGCACAACCTGCAGCCTGAGGGATGGCCAAGCATGGAGAAAACATCTCTGGTGGGTTTTTAATGGTCTGAATCGGGTCAGCAGCGGGGCTGGGAAAGGGGTTTCACCAACCTTCTACCAAAGTCCCAAGGATCAGTGTGGTGGTTGAGTGCTGAGACAGGAGAACGAGCACCACCGTGGGAGAAAACACTCCCTCAACTAAAGAATTAGCGCAGAATTGCAGTAATGCTTCGTATTTTAAGCAAAATGAGACAACTCTGACAGGAGCATGATGAAAGGGGTATTAACAGCACATAAAAACTAAGTGAGAATCTGGCTTGTAACACCAGCCAAGGTAAAGGAAAAAAGTTTGTAGAGAATGGGAAAATTTCTGCTGGTGCATTTTATAAAGGGAAGAGGGAATTAGCGCTGATTTCTGTTCGTTTCCTTTTGCCATTCTTTCTATTTAAACCAGACAATTTGCTGTATTCCTCCCACACTGGATTCTACTCTTTATTTTGAATTAGTCTCAAAGTATTTGGCAAATTATGGGCTACTTCAAGGTGGAAAATCCAAAATACATATCTAGGCAAGTCTCAGACCAACAGCAGCTTCCTGAAGCAGAAAGCTCAGCACCCAAAGTGCTCCACAGCATTAATCAACCCAAACTTTTGATGAAATAATGTTGTGAAGAAGGAAAGAGTTGGTTTCAAGAAAGCATGACCTTAGTTGAAAATATTCTAATTTTCACTTTCCAAATTGTTCAGACTGCAAGAAACCACCCTGAATCCATTAAAATAAATATTACATCCCTTCCTGTTCGTGTTTATAGAGGGCAAAGTGGCCATCAGATTTAGGAGGGGGAGAAATACACAAAAAGCTTGAAACAATCCAGTATAATTGTAAAAATACCTAAAATGAGATTATTTCTTGATTCTAACAAGTTTTAAAATATTTCTGAAGCTATAGAGGGAAGTGTGATTTTGAGTTGCCTCCGGGAACTGAATTCAGCTGCTTGGCTATATATTTCCATCCATGGACATTTCGGGTCTTTTTTTAAGTTATTTTTACAAACTGTAGAAGAGGACACTTACCCAAGACAAACAAGCTAATTTCAAAACAGCTCGTTCCCGAGAGAACCAGTTACTCATTAACGGCTCAACAAATAACACAATCCCGATCTCGATAAAGTTCAGAAAAGACTCAACCTGTCAGTTCCACTGCACAAATCGCCAGGGAGCCCCAAACAGGCTTTCGTGGTTCATTTGCAAGACAGTTTT
Organism: Lophotriccus pileatus; assembly: GCA_035583135.1. Taxonomy (NCBI): domain Eukaryota; kingdom Metazoa; phylum Chordata; class Aves; order Passeriformes; family Tyrannidae; genus Lophotriccus; species Lophotriccus pileatus. The sequence continues at coordinate 17,191,214 of JAWWES010000021.1, read as the reverse complement.
GAATTTTGAGGAACTCTGTACCACTTCAAAAAGTGAAAAATGTCTTGTTGTTTGGCAGCAAGCGACAAAGAGAAACATCTGTGTTAAATAACCTTTCTGGAGTAGCATAGGAGGTGGAAAAATAAGAAATAAGAGCCAGTCTATCTGCAGCTGGCAAAAACCTGTATATTTAGTTGGGGACAACCAGAGCTTTCTTAAAGTTAGCCTTAAATTCAAATTTCTATGGGCCTTTTAATTTCACTATCCCTCCATGTCCCACAGTAATAAGTCTAATCACTTTATATTGTGGACAATAGCCCTACTGAAACTCTGATTTCTTTTGATGAGCCAGCTAATGAGCAAACACGAAAATCCCGTCTTAATTTCACTAAGCTCCTTAACAAATTAAATGAAATGCAGCCAAAACTCTCCAAAGGCTTTGCTAACATTGGGATCTCATTCAGTTACACAGTGGTTTCACGCAATATGGTCAAAATGCCCTTTTATTTTTACACAGTGAGCAGTTGATTTCACAGAATAGCACTCCCTTTAAGTCAGAGTAGTAGTTTTGACTGCACAAAAACTAAATAAGAAAAACTAAACGCCGCACAATGAGCCTTATTTCTGTGAACGAAGCGGAAGTCTCTGCCTATAAACACTCCCGCCTCGCAGCCAAGCTCTTTTGTGCCGTAAAAACGGTTGGACCATGTTGGCAACCCTTAAAAATATAAGGAAAGTAATGATTTGGATGTTGTTTCTCAGACTAAGTCCTTAGGAACAACTTGAACAGGACACACCGTCACAGACAAATGTCGTTTGAGATGACGTGTTTTACCGAGGATTAAATGTCAACCTAAGTCATAGATGGGAACGAAACACGCATTTTCAGGAAGAAATATTGGTATTAACTCCTCTTGTAAGCCATACAGGGGGACAGACCTGAGGAGTGCCTTGAAAACCTCTACCAGCCTTTGCCAAACTCTTCAGGACATGGCGCTCAGCCCACCAAGGAAAAGAACAACTCAGAATGGAACCGGCAAGAGAAAGAATCGCATTTCAGCCCAAACATAACCATGGATGCTACAGGTTGACAGATCAGCTGCTTAAATATTACCCCTTCCACCCTTTGCCCCACACCTCCCACCTGTCTTTCCCAGGATCTCAGCTTTGTAGTGTGGAGATTATTCAAGAGGAAATGAATAAAAATCTCACCGGTGTTATTGGGGAGCACACGGAGGTTGTCGAATTCCAGCATGGTGTAAGAAGAGTCCAAGGAGTCGACATAATCTGGCATATCCATGTCCATGATGGACTGACAAAGCTTCATTATTACTTGACAACAGCGAGGGAAGCGGCAAAAAACAGCCCTGCTGTCAATCACGGCCAAGGTTTCCTCTGCAAAGAGAGACACCCCAGCCCTTGCGATGACAAATCATTACCCAGCTCTGCCCACAGTCCCCTCCCCGTGCCAGGGGAGAAGGGACGAGGCCGTTCCCTCTGGTGTGCACAGTCCCCTCCCTTCCCGGGGTGCATCGGTGCTCCCTCCTCCCGATAAGGTGATGTAGATAAGGCCTAGACTCAAACACTTGGATTGCATCTTGGGATCAACACAGCCCCGTTTATGGCTCTTCCTGCACAAACATTTGGAGAAGGGCTGTGCAGAGGTGTTCACACACATGTGTCGCTCTCCCAGGGCAGAGCACTGGTCACATCAAATCACACCCCTGCCGACGGCACCTCGCTCGGCTCCCAGTCCTGGGGAAAGGGCGAGTGATGTCACTTGAGGCTTGTGAGGACAATAAGTCAATGTCACCACTGCCTGAAGGCCGTCAAGACAGGCCAGCGTTGAGAACTCGAGGCATCGCCCTAAGATCCCAACAGTGCTGCACAGGGATCACACCTCGAGTTGCTGCTGGGAGGGAAAAATGAGGCTTCGTTCCAGCTGTACACGTGGTTTCACAGAGGGGAGGTGGAGGAGGTGACTTCTCCTACCCATCACCCACTGCCCCTGCCACCTGTGTCTTCTCCCTCCCAACTCCAGGCAGCCCCAGTGTCCCAGAGCTCCCACTGAGCAGGAGCTGGGCTGTGAGTTTGTCATGGCGGAAGGTTTCAAGCGATGGCAAGTGATGAGAATGGAAAAGGCTGGAAGGAACTGGGCACTCTCCCTTGCAGATGTGTGGTGTTGAACTGGGCACTCTCCCTTGCAGATGTGTGGTGTTGAACTGGGCACTCTCCCTTGCAGATGTGTGGTGTTGCATTTCACGCTGATCCACGCCTGGCTTTTCTGGGAAAAGTCCGTATTACGGAAATACACTTCCAGTTTTTCCCTGCAGAACTGTGGTGGTTTTGTTCGTGTTTTTTCTTGTTTGCGGTTTGCTTTTTTTTTTTTGATTTACTGAATTCTACACAGAAGTTTTTTCCCTATTAAGACTCATCAGCTGTACTGAAAATGACTGGAAACAAAACTCAGCCACGTAAAGTGATGTATCTTGGAGTATTTGGTTTATTCCCAGATTCATCTTCCAGATGCCCTCCCTGACACTACAGTTCCCCCTCCAGTGACGTTGTTTTGTGTCAGAGGGTCTTTCCTTTCCGTGAGCTGTTGTGTGAGATCCAGGTCAATGTCCTGTTGAATCTGGAGGAAAAGAAGAGTCTTGAGAAACAGGGGAATGCGTTGCCAGAAAAGGAGCCTTGGCCAAAAGAAGAGGATTGCCAGACTGCCTGAACTCTCACTGAACCGAGGAGCAGCCAACCCCATGTGTCCTACAAAGCTCCAAACAGCAAGAAATATGCCTAAACTGTGTTTTTAAGAGTCTTATTTATACTAATTTTGATTTAATCCCCAATTCACTTTCACTTTTAAACGTATTTTTTCAAATCCCAGGGATTTACAGTGGACATTGCAATGGGTTAACTTGAGATAGGCTTTTCCTCTACAAAGGTTGGGTGCAGGGACACTTAGTTTTGCTTTCTTATCATTTGTGGGGCATAAAATAATTTCGTGTGCCATACATATCTTCTTTTTCCTCCTTTCCTTTTTTAAGGACAGGCTGTGACTGGTGGTGCACAAATGACTCCTTGGTTAGATAAGATGTTATGTTTTTATCCTTGGACTGTGCCCCCAGGCCCTCAGTAGTGCCAGCATCAGCTAAGTTCACATCTGATTAGTCGTTCTTGTCTCTTACTCAATGTCAGTCTTGATTATGCCTATTAATCTGGCACTTCTTCTTTTTTTTTTTTTTAAACTGAGCTGTGGGCACAGTCCTGCCTGATCCCCAGCACTCTGCTACTACTGCAGCTGAGTTTTCACATTGCTAAAATTCCAGGGTTTTTTTAATTCATTTCTCACCATTCAGATTGTCATGTATTGGTATTTACCGGGTTTTTGGGCAGTTGTGGCCCAGAGAGAAGAAATCTGGGCTCCTGCCCTGATATTGCTGGCCTGGGAGATCCCTCAGTGTTTTCAATCCCTCAGTACAAACAGAGGGCTGAGGTTCATTTCCAAGGAAATCTGGGAGACGAGGCTGTGCTTGGACAACTTTCATTCTGGGAAAGAGAAAAGGTTATAGAGCAAACTTCACAGTGCAGGACCAGATTTCAGCACCACATCCACACTGCTAATCAGGACTGATTTGCTATGGAAGGTGGTGTTGGAGTGATAGCACGTGGCATTTGTGTTTCAAACAGATGTCAGTGCCCTGCTCCAAACCACTCCAGCACAAAATGACCCCTGAGGAGTGACAAAGCTTTGCTGAGGGTTGAACAGTTTCTTCTTTTCTCTGCCTGCTTTCTTACATCACTTTCTGAGTCACAGCTGCAGTTTGATAAAGCTTGGGCCGAGTTTTATGAACATCAGGAGGAATCCAGCTCCCTCAGAGGTGCCCTCACATCTACTCCACACTGTTCACTGGCACGATGAAGAGACACCTGTCCCAGCCAAGACTCAGGAATCTCTAGGGGTCTTTTTCATTACCTTGTGAAGTTTGAGTCTGACAGACCAGCCTAGGGAGAGACATCTCTCTGGTTGACCTCAAGCAAGTGTTAGACACAAAACTCTGCTCTTTCAAATCCCCCTTTGGTGTGGGAAACAGGCTGGTGACAGGTGGGAGAGGACTGGGGTTTGGCTTTGGCATCACCCTGAAGGAAAGAAAGTACCTGCAGTCCCTTGGCTCTTCTCATCAGCAGCAGGACGTGGATCAGCCTCTGTTGGTCCGTGATGGAAACATAACAAGCACAGCAGGCACTTTGGGGACAGGGGGAACCTCAAATCCTTCACACCCTAAGGCCAGATTTAAAGGTAAGGGTCTATGAGGCTGACCAACAACTCTCTGCTGGAATACTGTCCCCAGGATTTGAGCTCTCCACGGGGCATGGACACAGCAGTCCTCCAGGACCTACTTCAGCTCCATCTGGCCATCCCTGTCAGTGCTGAGAAGAGCCAACCAGGTCAAACAAGGACTTCTAAATTAAATGTAGGAGGCTTTGGGAAAAACTCCTGGCTTCTGAGGTGAGAGAAGACCTGGTGGGCCCAAAGCCAGGATCTGATCTTTCACCATCACCCATCTCCAACCTTCTCTGAGTGCAGAAAAGAAATGGGACCGCTCAGGTCCTTTCATAAGCCAAACACTGATCACAGGCAAAGGTAATTCCACCAGAATTCAGAGATATTAAGCCCAGTATGGGTTTCCAGAACTTTCACCAGAATGAATCAGGAAAGCAAAAAAGCCTCTTCCTGTCCCATATTTCCCTTTTTTCTCACCCAGAGGAGGAGCACAGGGAGAGGGGGGAGAGTGGGCTCAGCATAGGTGGTGATGCTGCTACTGAAGATGTGAGGGGGAAGCTCAGCAGATGAGAAAGCCCACTGAGATGAGAAAGCCCACTGGGATGAGAAAGCCCACTGGGATGAGAAAGCCCACTGGCAACAGCAGCAAACATTCCCCCACAGGGTCCTACACCCCAGTTTCACCAAGCAGCCTTATAAGAGGGGATAAACCTCTATGGAAGAGCTCTCTCTCAGCTGCAGAACTGATGCTTTTGGGGGTGACTTGAGCACAGTTCATTGCAAACAGACAGAGCTGCATATTTTTTGCAAAACACCTTGTTGGTTTTCCACTGAGGGGGCAGGACTGAGGGTGTCTCTCGTTCCCTTGGGTGTTCAGTCATTGGGAGTTCAGACTCACCTGCACATCTGAGGTGTGTGGATGACCAGAGGCAAAACTGGATGGTATAACACAGTCTGCTCAGTGTGGAAATGGATGTCAACCCTCCTCCATATGGCCATAATCCTCTTTTTAATGTGTTTTCCATTTACTCCTGTTTTGACTCAGCGAGGCTGGATATTGCTGGAGGGTGCAGGGGAAAGGGGAGAAAGGAGAGGAAAAAAAAGGCAGAGTTATGTTTAATAAAAAGTATGAATGTTCAAAGTTTGTGCTCTGGGAATGGATCAATATGGTTTCTCAGATGTGCTGCAGAGAAGACACAGGGCAGGCTCTGACCAACACATGGTCCCAATAAGACAACACACTTATTCCTAGAAATAAAATTGGAATGCTTTTGGGAATGCCTGTTGGACAAGAAGAAGTACAGATAAGATAAGAACACTTTGATTAATTAAGAGAGAACATGAAGTACTGTTGGGCAAGGCATCAGAAACAACATTTCTTTGGCGAGGTAAGTAGGGGGAGAAGATGTTTGCAAGCCATGGAAGCTGCACATCCATCTCTGGAGGCTGGAAAGGTTTTTAAAGGAAAGTCACTCAATGCTGCATATGGGGAGAGGTGTCTGAGACACTAAAACGTAACAAAGACTTGTTGCTATGCAAAATGAAGAGGCAGACTTAAGCTTCTAACTGTATTTTTGGCACAGAATTTTTCTTCTTCTATTCATAGGAGCACATTTAAAAGCCCTACCACTGTTCTGAAGATTTTCTCTGACTGAAATGCAGCGATAATTATACTTTTTCCTGAATTTGCAGGGTTCAGAAAATGGTTTTTTATGCAATTAGCGTAAATGTCTCAATGTTCAGGTGGTTCTCAGGTACCAGAAGCAACAGTAGCCATAGAATTACCTACTTGGAGAGATGGTGTCTGGATAAAAACAATAATTTAAAGATAGAAGGCAGCAAGGCCCTTTTGCTGGGTAATGTATAATTAGAAACAGTTTGCTTCTGAGATTATAAGCAGTATGAAATCATATCATTAGCATGCAATTACAGTGGCAGATATTTCAAAGTTATCAAGACCAGATGTTATTAAATCAGTTCCCTCCTTTCCTGGGTGCAGTTTGATATTTGTGACCAGCAACAAACCCCCTCTTTACATTTTCAGGTATTTCTCATTACAATGAACATTTCCACATGCTGTGACTTTCACAGCACAGTAAGGGGCCCCTTGTTCTTCTGTTGTCTCCACCAAACATTTTGTCTGTGTGGTGGTTATTCATAAAATAAAAGTTGTTTAAGGAATTCCTCAAGTCCCCATTGAGGTGAACAATGAAGTGACGGACATGGGAGGACATCACCCATCACACAGGGGAATGGAGAGGAGAAAAGCAGATGATCAGACTTTCACCTCCTTTCTCTCCAAACTTATTTTGCTTTACTACTGACAAAGGTGTTCATTTATCATTTCCTCATTTGGCTTTAGAGCAATAAGGTTCAATCTTCCATAACAACCCTTTGGAGTAAATAGAAAGTTAAACAAGCTCCAGTCACCATGGTGAAAAAAGAATTCCTTTAGGTTGATTTAAAAAGTAACTACAAAAAAAGACACCAAAAAACTTTTTCCACCAGGTTGGAATGATGGATTCTGGTCTTTACAAATTGTCAAGTACAGTTCACACAAAGACCCTACTGCAAATAGTGACTTCAGGTTGGCTAATCTGTGAAATTCCCAGTTGTTTCACTGGTGTGCTGACTGTTCGGCATGGACAAAACCTGAATTGGATTTGGGGAATAAATCTGAGATGTTTCACATTCTTCTGATGACCAGAGGGCAGCCTGATGACTTGTTCTTTCTGAGCTCACATAACTTTTGTTCTTGGCTGCAGCGTTTGGCCGAGGCCGGAATTTCAGAAGCGCCAAGGGCTCCTTTTGATTTCAGATCTGTTGAGAAACAGGAGCTCCCGCTGGGAATAACAACTGGACTTGCAAAGATACCTTCATGTAGCAAGAAGTCACTGGTAATTTAGAAACAAATCCCCTTTTTTTCTGGACACCTGACTGAAAAACCTCATTTGCCCCTACACAGGGTCCAATTCCCTTTGCAAACCTGTTCCTGATTGACGAACACCCGATGCCTCTGAGCACCACTTGGAATTTCTCTTCTTTTCCATAAGCAGGAACAAGTTCTCAGAAATAAGAAATGCCTGCAATATTTTTGAAGCAGCATATTTTTCCCTCACATCAACAAATACCTCTATCAGTGGGTATTCCCTGGGGATATTTCAGAGGACTTCTTGTCTCTTTTCCTTTCTTGAAAGAGATGATCAGCACTTGAAATAAGGGTGGAAAAAGAAAAGGAATACGTTTCATTTAATACTTTTTTGGAAAAAAAATATTTGTTGGTTTCAAAATTATTTCTCATTTGTAATTGAACTTTGAAAGTCACCAAACAAAAAGAAGTTAAAATATTTAATAATAAACACAATTTAAAGTACCAATATAACAGAAACAAAATATTTTGGTTCTTATTTTTGTTGTTAGTCATGGTACCAGCTTCTGACTTAAATTTGAGACCCCTGGCAGTTTGCTTTCTTCTCAGTGCATGTGGTTGAGATTTCAAAAGTCATACTTATCTGTATTTTATCTTCTGAAACTAACAGGAAAGTTATGTCCCAGGCAGCAAATCCAACAAATTTAGGGGAGCAACACATTTTGTCTCAAAATATAAAAATTTCAGTGAAGGTCATATCTGACACCGTCAACTTGTGAAAGCATCAACACATTTGTGAAGCTCCACCTCACTCACCAAAATTAAAATGTGATTTGTTTCAATGAACTTATTTTACTTTTTCACAGGTGAGACTTTTGCAACATTTCACTCTCTGGTAAGGAAATGCTCTGTTTCCACTAATTTCCTACAGAGTTGACATCTCCTTCTTTTCCATGTGAGTTTTTCCTAGGCCGGGCTTAGACGGGAAAATCCAGACTCAAATAATTGCAAGAGTTTGGGCTGAGTGTTACTTTGTCTTAGAGAAATGCAGCCCAAATTCCTCCAAACTGTCAATACATTCAACACTCAAGAGAAAGTGGAAAAGACACATTGGAGTGTGTTGTCCAGAGGATCAAAACATGGGGAGAAAAATCAGTGGAAAAATCCAGTTCTTCCCTCATCCTCCCATCTCCCCTTGCCCACGTATTAGTCCAGATTTACACCAGTCAGAGAAATGTGGGTTTGCTTCAAATCATCCAGTGTCTGCCACCCTGGGCAACTCAGTTCTTCTGCTTTTCACCATTTCCAAACTAAAACTTCATATATGGGTTGGAAAGGTCAGTATCCCTGCAGCCACTAAAGAAAAATTGGCATGTCATAGAATTATAGAATTATTAAGACTGGAAAAGACCTCTAAGATCGAGTCTAACCATTAACCAGCACTGCCAAGCCCACCACTAAACCATGTCCCCAAGTGCCACATCCACAGGTTTTTTTAAACTCTCCAGGGATGGTGACTTCACCACTTCCCTGGGCAGTCTGTTCCAGTGCTTGATAACCCTTTCCATGAAGAAATTTTTCCTACTATCCAAGCTAAACCTCCCCTGGCTTAACTTGAGGCCTTTTCCTCTCATGCTGTGTCCAGAGGGTGATTCATCCCAGACTCAGACAGGTGTCCAAGACACCAGGGAGGAACTGCAGAGCAATTCCAGTCTCTCTAAACAGAGCTCAGGGGGAGTGGAGGTGAGTTACACTCCACCTGCAAGTTTTATGGAAGGTGAAGTCACGTAAGACAAATTCCCCCTGCCAAGAATGAAAATGACACACTGAGCCAGCAAGAATTAGGCTGGATTTCTTGACCCTGACTAGAGCAAATACTGCAGCCTGAACCAGGGCTGGCAGCGGGAGAGGAGAGAGGAGCCAGGGAGAGGGGAGCAGCATTACCTCACCCACTGCTGACATGGGGCTCATCTGGAACCCTCCACTGCCTGTGGGCAAGGTTTTGGCTTTTCTTGCTGAAAATGAGATGCTGTTTAATCAGGAGTCACCAACCTTGGCAGGAGTGTTTGCTGTGACTCCCCTCTCCCCCGAACAACGTTCCTGCCACCTCGAGCTTTCTCGGCTGCAGTGTTGACACTTCTGCAGATCTGTCATTAGCTCAGCTGAGGAGGAAACAGAAAAGCTATTCAAGACCCAGCTCCAACGTGGGAGGTTGGGAGTGCAAAGTCTCACTTCACACTGAAAGCATGATGAGCATTTTGTGTTGATGCTGGGCTTTCTATTTTAGGGGATGCCTTTGTTATTTTACAAGCTCTTTTCTATCATGTAAAGCACCACTCTTAAGGGATTCTATCAAATCCCTGCTCTTATATCTTAAAATGTAATCTCCCACATTCCCAAAAATTAACCCAGGACTTAGATTTTGATTTTTTTCTTACAAATTCCTAGTTCTAAAAGGTCTAAAAGGGTTTACCTTATTCCTTGAAGTTTTTCTGTATTTTAAGACGTCTGTGGTGGAATCAAGATCCAGCTTTACCACCATGAAGACCCAGATTTCACCTAAATCCACCTTTTCTCATTGTAAGCTTTTGTAAGACTTTCTCCTCTGTATCTTCACACTATAATTTTGTTGTAGGAGATAAACCAACAGATTTTATCTCAGTTTCAGAGAAGCAGCGAGAATGAGTCGACCTTTGGCTGTCTTCATACAAATCATCGTCTGCTTTACAGTAAAGTGAGAAGATGAAAGCAATGCTCCTACCAGGAAAAGAGTGCAGCATTTTGTTTGGTACTTTTGGTTTCTGTTTTTGCCCCTGACATTTTCCAGCTTTGCCATTCTCCAGATAAATAGGGGATTCCTCCAAATTACTCCTTTCACTGTTGTCTTCTAAGTAAACTAAGGGTAAATATAAAAAGCTCAGAAAGAAGACTCTTCAAAAAAAATTCCAGGTCAAGTCCACTTTAGCTGCAATAATCCATTATAAATTTGGATATCTGATCTTGCAGCTCTTGCACACACAAAAAAGAAGGAAATATCTTCACCAACATGTGTTGAGTGCTCTGGAGAAATATCTTCTGTTTATGCAGGGAACTGGAAAACTGAAACAGGTACAAACCTAAAGAAATATTGATTTTTAAATTTTTCTCTTAAATGATGGATTATTGTGTTGAAATGGATGAGGCTTTGGAGAAAATATCTGTGAGCCATAACAACATCAAAGGAGTGAAGTCAAAAAGAGAAATGAGAAAATCAATAGAAAAAGATCATAAAATCATAGAGTAAAGAATAACAGAACATCCTGAATTGGAAAGGACCCACAAGGATCATTGAGTCCAATAGTTTAGTCTGGAGAACTGAGGAACAGAAGCAGCCCCCATTTTATCTGTTTTTAAAACAGGAGTTGAGAAAACCCAGTAATTTTGGGAATTACTGCTTGTCTCTGCTCTGCAGCTCTGTACCCAGAAGTAATTATTAAAAAATATCCATCTCAGCTGGACATTAAAAGATGGAAAATGAGAATCATCTGCAAATACTTAATCCAGCACTGTTGTTCAGTAACTTCTCCCAATGTTCCTTCACAAACCAAAGCTCTGAAGAACATTAATGGCACCCCAGTCTCTGTTAATGTGGGAAAGAAATGCTGGTGTTTTTTGGGTGTATATTTGTGTGTTTAGCACAATCCAGTGTAATTCCCATCTCTAACAAGCTGTCAGTCCTATATCCTGGGGGAATTTTTGTCTATTGGAGAGGGCATGTAGTGACAGGACAATGAGGAATGGTTTTATACTACATAAGTGTAGGTTTAAATTGGATATTAGAAAGAAATTCCTCCCTGTGATGGTGGGGAGGCCCTGGCACAGGTTGCCCAGAGAAGCTGTGGCTGCCCCATCCCTGGAAGTGTCCAAGGCCGGGTTGGACAGGGCTTGGAGCAACCTGGGGCAGTGGAAGGTGTCCCTGCCCATGGCAGGGGCTGGGATGGCATGATCTTTAAGATCCCTTCCAACCCAAACCATCCTTCATCATCCAAAATGACAAGCTATTTTTAAAGTATTTGGGGCAAATTCAGAGGGATTTTTCTTTCTAAAAGATTCTCACACACACACACACAAAAGAAAAGAAAAAATCAGTGGTAAGTAGACATATTGACATGTGGAAAGATGCTTTTTATTACTTTAAATTGGAGAAATTATTATAAATATCAAGCTATATTTTCCTCATAATATCCATTTTTGAACACTTCAGTCCCTTCCAGACTGCCTTCCTCGTAATTGCTGCTCTCTTAGTGGGTATAGCAAAAGTAAGTGACTGCTTGCCAAGTGCCAAATACACACATATACAAACCTCTGGGTTTCACAGATGTTTTCAGGGAGCTGAAAGCCCTGATAAATCCTTGCAGACCACTGAGATGAATAATATTTGTGGATACATTTTTGAGGCTACCAAATTGGAGAGGTATTTGTGGCTGTGGGTTTTGCCACTCACATGGAAAAGTGTGTTTTCCTTATATCCATCATATAGGCTGTTTTGCATGTCTGCCTTTAATTAGAACTATTTCATATCTTAGAGAGTATGTGACAGCAAATGAATCATTGAGAAATTGGAGTTAAACAGCAAACTGTAAACTCCTTTTTTTTTCAATCATTCATGTGTTGCCACAGTGCCAAAATTCCCTCAGGGCAGAGTTTTTAGCAAATCAGCTGAACCCAAATGTGTAGTAAATGTCACAGTCTCAGGGACAGACTTGATATGTATTTTTACACTATATACCAATTTACATGACCTGAGGTCACACTATATCAGTCCTTTCATTTAAGGAATAGGAGGGTTTGAAGATCACAATCTGATCCACTTATTTCAGTAAGATTATACGGATTCAGAATGTATTGGGATCTAGCCTAAATCTAGCTGGAAAGATGCACAAAAATACTCATTTTACCAAAATGATCTCATGGATATGAACCAAGCATCTCCATCATTCACATCTCAGCCCTGTGCCATCCCCTGACACAGGAGATCCTTCCTAACCTGGAGACCTGAGCCCATTTTTCAGATTTTTAGAGAGAAAAGAGCATATGCCATGTTAGGGAATTGGCATTTTACAATGCTTTCAGAATTATCTACTGGCTTGTATGGATGTTTGGATATATTTGATAGAATATATACTGTGTGTATATATTGTATATGGGCTTAATACAAATTTGCTTGGGTTTCTATCTAAGCTGCCTCCTCAGATTTTGAAAGAGTGAAGGAAAAATTTAACAGAAGAAAAAGAAATGAAAGACAAATGAAAGGTCTTTCCCAGCACTAATAATTATCACTTTCAGGAGAGAAGGAGGGGCAGCATCTGTGCTAACAGAATGATCTGTGGAGGCACAGCTAAAGTGCAATATGAGATAATGTGCTCAAACTACAGCTATTTTCCACTGCCATATGGAATAACCTAATCTCTGTCCTCCTGTTTGTTTGGGTTTTTTTCCCCCCTGATATTTCAGGGAAGGGATGGGGAAACCAGCCTTAAATCCTGGAGGAGCCCTCAAACCCAAGCTGTGTTTCTGATTTCAGTTCTGTTTAGAACACAACATGGGTTTGTTATTCCATGGCCTCTTGCTGAAATAGGTCACCGTGGCCTCCCCTGTTAAAAGCTGCCAATTATATTTTGCTCCAGGCCAGAATTCTGCATAAAAACACCAATGAAATATTAGCAGTGGGAAAAGGCTCTTTATTGCTCATATTTATACTCAGCAGCACTAGGGGGTGGATGCCTCTAGACCAGGTGCTGTTCAGAAAGGCAGAAAGAACCATCCCTGCTGATAATAAACGCAGTAGAAAAGAGGTAAGAGGGGAAAATGAGGAGGAAAAACAGATCTGCTCAGTCTTAGATGCACCAGATCAAGTCACTGTGTTGTGAGATGCATCCAAATCCAATCTCACTGCGTGGGAGAGACTTTAATTGTGCATCTAATTGGTTTAATTTCAAGAGGCACCAAGGACCTGATCCACAGAACTGATTCCTCTACACAAAAGAAGAATGTGGCAATTACTGAAAGTTATTTAGCAACATCTTACAAGGCAAGAGATTCTCCACGAATTTAGGGTGAAACACCATCCCCAGGGACTGGAATCAGTCTGGTTTGGCCTGAATTTCATTGATGTGTGTACAGGGAGTATGTAAAAGAAATTAACTGTCTCTAGCACTCTGCTTTCCCAATTTTATACAACAGGTCACCACATCTTTTTCCAGGACATCTCCAGCCCCACTTCTTGATTCCATTTAGGACTTTCCAACTTGCATTGGCCCCCAGGAATAACCAGCCTAAGTGCCATAAACATTTTACACTCCAGAGTTGCAATATTCTCTTTATGCACTCTTAGTTTCTGGCCCATTTTTCTCCTTAGAAGATTATGCAACACTAATTACATTCATTTTTTATCCAGGAGAGTTGATAGAAACACATCCAAAGGCATATTTCCCTAGGCAACAGCCTGCTTCTTGTTGCACTGGAAATATTTGTATTTGAATCTATAAAAGAGAGATTTGGCAAAAGTTTCTAACATTGTTTAAGCACTTCATGCCAAGCAACAATTCCACTGCACTGCAAATTAAAGAAAACATGTGATTTGTTATTTTTGTGTCATAGTAAAGAAGCATGGATTCGTTTCTTCACCAAATGTATATTCCAGTTGTGTACTAATGAGTTTAGATCAAGGTATTGAGAAACCACCCATCATTTGCTGTGTGCACACTAAATGTCACTCATGCATGGCTAAACCCCACATTTCTGATCAAGTACATGAAATCTTTTTACAGAAGTTTATTCTAATCCCTGCTCGAAAATTAAATCCCAGACAAGAGCAATAAGGACAAGAGGCTCTCAGAGGAAGCAATACTTGCTCAGGCAAGATGGACAAATCAAAGATAAGATGGATAAATTAAATAATGAAGTCCACCCCTTCAAAATTTAGTTTTTTGTCTATGTTCTGTTAGCAGTCAGATCCCTGCACATTGTGATAATCTATAGACAACCAGATTCAGCTACTGTCTGACTTACCCCAGTGAGAAACACCCAAAACTAGGGGGAAAACCATTCTCTTACCTATAGACATGTAAATCTACACCAGCTCACCTAAAGCTGGGTTATTCTGGCTTTACCTCCCCATTTTGAACTGAATCCAACCCAACAAAATCCACCCAGAGCATAAAGAAATCGTGCTGGTAACACAAACCCCATTTCATTTCATTTGCTGTCAGTTTTGATGAGCACAAGGATGCTCAGGATCGGCCACGGATACCCTGGAGCACTGCTGAGCATGGAAACCTTTCCTGGGGCAAACAGAGCCTTTCCAACACATTGCACACCAGATATCAGCCTGGCCCTGGCTAATTGAACCAAATCCACTCTAAGCAACTTGATCAAACAGGAAAAGGTTGATCTGATGCTCAGACTTTCCTCTTACTCAAGATGGCAGCAGAGATATTATGAGTCACTGAGCAGAGCTGGCTCTTGGGTGTATTTTCTGCACCTCTAATAGGACTGTTCTTAGTGGCTGGAAACAGTTTCCTTTTGGACTGGAAGGAGGCAGAATCGAATAGAAAATAAAACAAGAGAGTCAGGAGATGATTCCGGATGTTACTTACTGCGTCCTGTTGCTCCTGGCGTCTCCCCTTCTTTCCGCAGAGGAACACATGATGTTTGCACAGCCTCGTTAGAGAAATGACTTGTCTCCAGGTTGCAGTTATCAGAGAGACAAACTGGAGGAGTATCCTGGAAAAGAAGAAATGGATGATGTGAAACAGATGTTTCTCTTTAATTGCTTATTGCAGATGCAGCCCGGTAACTAATCCACCTGCTGTCTTCCCACAGGGATAATTGCTCACCCCGTGATCCCAGCCAACTGGATTTATGTTTTCCATGCCACAATTACACCCAGCTCTGCTCCGCCCAACAATAGGCCCCAAAGAGCTGCACAAGTGCAATGCTTCTATAAATCCCTGTCTTTCTTTCCCAGAGGAACTGTGGATGCCCCATCCCTGGAAGAGTTCAAGGACAGGTTGGACAGGGCTTGGAGCAACCTGGGATAGTGGAAGTTCCCTTCCAATCCAAACCATTTTATGATTCTGCACCTCTAGGTAGAGTCAGGAAGTTTTCCTAGCTATCTTTCATTCCATCATTCAGGACTAAATCTTCTCACACAGCTCTTCCCCCAAGGAAACCCCCTGGTTGAACCTTTTGTGCTCATGAATCTTTCAGAGGAAAAAAAAAAAGTTTCTAATCATAAGTGAAGCAACAGTAAATTGGTAACAGCAAACACAGGTATTTTCAACGTGGTTGCTCAGATACAAATGGTTCATATGACAGGTAGGGTTTTCCAGAGACCCTAATTCAAAATAATAGTGGCATCTGGATGGTACATGTGAGAGCAGAGCTTATAAGTCACAGCAGTAAATAGTTCATGTCTGAAAACCCCATTTCACTTCTGTCATAAGAACTGATCAGAAAGACACAGTGAAGGTTACTGAATGTCCAGATTATGCTCATGCTGATTTTTAATTTGCATGTATGTTGCTATTCTGAGCTGCATTTAGCAGGGAGCAGTGGTCCATGTTTACTCAGCATTTTCCCCAAACACTTGCACTCAGTGGTGCTGGTCAGTGAGGACAGAAGCACTTGATAGCGAGTTCTGATCGTGATTAACCTGCAATTAACAGTTCTAACCAGCTAATTGAATCAAGAACAACAGAAGTTCCAAGGGATCTCTGTCACCTACACCAAGCAACTCTTGGAAGCAGGAGCAGCTCATGTCTCTGATGCTCCAGCAGTGGGAATGGCTGTCTTCCTCACTGCCAAAGGAATTTGGCTTTGGTGGGGGTGCTGGTGGGCAAATGATGGGAGATGAGAAATTGTCATTCACTGAACTTGATAGGACTGGAAACAGAATGTGACCTGAGGTCCAAGCTTTGTTATGGTCCTCATTAACACAGCCTTCGTCTTCTCTTCTTTTCAAGGGAGCTACTTATTTCTGTGCCTCAGGCGAGAGCCAGCACCAGCTGGAGATAATTTAGTCCTACTTCACTAATGTTGATGCCTCTGGATTTAATACTGGCTTTTCTGGCACCCTACTAAGACTCTTTGGCTTGGCAAGGTGGCTCAGGTAGTTATCCTGAGCATAATATTTTGTTAACCAACCTAGTGCAGATCTATTTCAAAAATGAAACGGGAATCTGGTCATCCAGGACTAACAAACCTCCTCTAGCTCTTCCACTGCTCGATGCTCAGCAGCCCTCAGCTCTGAGGCACGTCTTCAAAAGCCTTTCAGGCTTAACTACTGCCTGCTGGAGAAACACTCAAAAGCAAAATGAAGTCTTCAGAGGGACAGTCCAGTGGCTGGAGAGATGTGTGGGTGCTGCTGGGAATGCAGAGAGCAGGGGTGTGAGCTGAGTGTTATCACTGGTTGTCACCAAGGGCTTTGCATCTGGGTGCAGCCAGCCCAAACCCCACTGCTGTCCCAGAGCTCTGGGGGCCTGTGAATACCTGATCCACAGGGCTTAAGCAATGGCCTAAAGAGAAGCTGGGAGAGAGCCTAGATACAGCAATTCTTAAGAAGGACAGACAATAAAAAGCTGAGGCACATCACCACAGCCTTTGTTCACACTGCTGTGCCTGGGGACAGGCATGAAACCACGAGTGGAAGTCCCTGCCAAGCCAGAGAGACAGAGTGAGACCAAAAAACTGTCCCATGCAAGACTGCTCAGGGAATATTTTACATGCAGTGTTGCTCCTGAACACTAACCAGGGATGGTCCCAGCCTTGTGCTGCCTCCTGCTCCTTGTGTGCAGGATGATTTGGTCCAGAAGGATATCAGTGCTGGAAAGGAGATACTAAGAGTGTCCTCCTCAGACCATGGGTGTTGTCAGGGGACCAGCCAAAGGAGGAGCACACAGAGACACGGTGGGTCAGAGCCTGTTCACACCTGTAATCTCACAGGAACCTTAGTTGGACCTGTCAGCGTCTACACTCCTCTCAGTTGTGTTCAGCACACAAGTAAATTCCTATCTTTTTGTTTGATTTCAAACAGTTCAGGTCCAGTTTGATGCCTGACTTGCCCACGGGTCTGGTGAGAAATGATGGTGTGATATATGTGATGAAAACCAACAGATTTTTATCCTCCAAGCTGCTCAAAATCTCACCTGCTACATCAGTGGCTGCTGTTACACTCATGCAGGTAAGTGCAGTCCCATTACTTGCCCGTGGCATGGAAAAGCCCTGGAATTAACCCAGCAGTTTTGATGTCTGCAGTAACTGTACTCTGCCTTCTCTTTCACAAAGGAATTGCTACAATACTCAAAATAAAATAAACCCGATATGAAATCCCAACTAATTGAATTAAATGCAAGTAGCCTCTCAGACTGCCCGTTCTGTGAATCACATTATCTTTGTGTTTACTGACTGTTTGACAGACGTCTAAATGATCCCAATTTTATTAGGATAAATCAACTAAATGAAAAAAAAAAAAGAATCCCTTCTAAAAAGGAAAGGACAGACATTCTTAACAGCCATCTGGAACAGATTATTCCTCTCCAAGTAGCATTGTTGATACTGAAAGTGTTGTAACAATATCCTTTTCTAATGTGGTTCTGCTGTGGCTCCATCCATAATAAAACCAGCCGATGCCAAAGAACCCACTTAGCATGATAAGATCCCCAAAACCTGGATTATTTGTGTAAGGCTCTCCTTTGACAGTCTGAGTTTCATGGTCTGGTGAAATTTCTTTTAATATTTTGAAAAGAGACCGAAGAATGAGCATCACCTAATCTGGGGAAGTGCTTTTGCTGAACTATACACCCTCCAAGTTCTTGTAAATCCTAAACCCCACTAAAGAGAGATGGAGACTGAAAATAAAGACAACTTTCCCTGTTTCCTGCCTTGTAAAGCCTAAAATAACCGTGCCATTTTTATTTTCTGGAGTATGTATTGTCAGCTCTGCAGTATGACTGCATTCAAAGCTTACTACAGAAAAAGCAGAAGACACATCATTTTCAGAAATGATGGGAAAATGTAATTCAAAGCACAACACCTTTACACCAAAATACTCAGAAAAATCTAATAATATTGGGCTTCAACAGAGGAAACTGAAACAAAACTACCCAGCAGAAAGAACTCAGCTCAAATAAATCAAAGAGTAGCCTGCCAGGTTCCCCAGTAAAGGCATTTCTGCCACACTAACAGTGGCCTGTGCAGGGAAGGTGTTGTTTTTCCCAAGAAACATCTTCATTTCTGCCACCCTGCAGCTATTTGTTTGTAGCTGTGTCTCATTTCCCAGCAGAGAAGGGTACTGTAAAAACAATTTCCCTAGGAAACTGCACTTAAAATTATAGAAGTCCCAAGCTTTTCACACTGTTTTTTTCCTTCTCCTATTGCCCACTTGCTGATGCACTATCTCAGCCTGTCCTGCTTGTATAAGCTCAGTTTCTCCAGCTGTCCATGGTCACGATTATGCAAAGAATAGTCATTCTTTGTGAAAGCTTTTCAGAACTTCACGGGGAAAACCAAGGAAAACAACATCATAACAGAGCCTGTTAGATGCTGGACATTACCAGTTCCAGCTGTTCTATCAGCCAAACACTTCCAAGCAATTTAGCCCACAGCAGCAAATCTCAGTGAAAGGCTGATCAAAAAAGAAGGGATGAGAAGAGTCAGAGCCATTTCAGAACGTCTTTGAAGTCTCAGTCTCTGCCATCAGTCTGCTCTTCCCTGAGGTCACTCTGCTGTGCCTCAGCCCAAATGCCATCCCCTCACAGAGAATTAAAGAGCCCTGGGTGCAGCTTTGCATTGTTGCTCCCCCACTCTGAGAAATGAAGCCCGTGATTCGTGAGAAGCCACAAAACCAGCTTGAAAACTTTGTGTGGTTGTTGGCAACTGCTGGGACAAAATAGGGCTTGAAGTCATAACAGGACCCAGGGTCCCCTCCCTCCAGCCCTGCCATCCAAGCTCAGATCCAGCTGTGAGCCTTTCTTCTTCTTCTCCTCTTTATTCTCTGTGTTGCCTGATAGCAGAGGTCCTGCCAACCTACAACTGGAAACAAGAGAGCTGTGCCTTTGTGCTCTGCCTGCCCAGAGATAGGGCAGTAATTTATGTAGCCACATGCCAAGGACTTGCCAACGATGTCAAAAGCAAGTTCATAATAAATTACTCTTCTTGAGGCACTTCCTTCCCTTGCCAGCAGACAAAAAGCAAACTAAAATGACAAAGAGCCCCTGCTCCTTTTCTTCAGACAACTGTGATTTATTACAGGTGAAACAAGGAGGATTCCAAACCCATTATTCCTATAAGGGAAGGTAACCCAATCTCCAGCAAAAATAAACAGCCATGTTTAAATAAACCTTCTGAGAACTGCTACTGCCCTTTTCTCCAGAAGCATTTCTCTGTCCTGGCACTGTGCTGCTGCACCAGAGGCTGCTCTGAAGACCCAGGGACCTCCTCTGGTTTGGGTGGCCTGGTAAGTCATCAAAGGTTAAAAGGCAGAGAACAAAGGGGAAACCAAAAGTATTATGAGCTGCAGTTGAAGTGCCTGACAGATGTTGGTTTGCTGCTTATGGGAGCTGCCCTTCAGCTTCAGAGCAGAGGTTCAGCCAGCTCAGCGCTCAGGGTCCTGACTCTGGTAGGGAAGGGCTGGGATGTGCAGGGTGTTTCCCCAGTACACCCTCCCAGAGACAACTGCTCAGTGGTTTAGGGACTTCCCACAGCTATTCCATGAACAGGGAAGTCAATAAATCACAGCAACTTTGAGGTCACATACCCTGCAAAAATCTGAGCATTTCACAGCAGTGAATGATGTCCCTTGATAGAAGCCTCGGGAGAAAAACTCAAGCCAGTGAAATAGAAATGTCAATAAAAGTCTCTCATTTAATTTCATGGATGCAGAGGGTTTAAGCCCACTTTCCAAGTGCACATAATGGAAGTAACAGCAAGCCTTACACATTGTCCTTCCTGACTCACTCAGGAAACTGAGCTCCTTCTTTTGGCTCTCACAACCAACAGACAAGCACCACCTTCTGCCCACAGGAGCATCACATCCTTTTCTGTGCTCTGGGCTCTTCCAATTGACACCATGTAGAAAAAAAATTATCAATCTACACCAGATTGATCTACAGGCCAGAAAAAAGACCATTAACAAGGGTCCAACTGCACATTTTCAACTGAGGGGGTCACTGGGGTTCCCTCATTTCAGACACCACTCCTGAAACCCTGTTTTTCAAATTGCTGCTTAGTCAAAATCCACAAAAGGAAAGGAAATATCCACATTTCCTTTTCTCTACAGAAGGATGGCACTTCAAGCACTGCTGCAGTCACACATCTCACTGTTTGGGATCCACCACCCTTAATGTAAGTCCCTTCAAAGTGTCAGGGTCCTCACAGACTTCCGAGTGTCAGCAGTACAGAGAAAACCAGGGACAACAACCTTCCCTGGATCTGAGGACAGGATCCAGCCTCTCTGCACTGAGGGTTTCAGACCTTTTTCCTCCCAGGTGGGAAAAGTGGGAAGGTTAAATATCATCTTCTTTCCTCCTTTTCTGCTTTGGAACCAGGATGGCAAATTGCTCAACACGAGCAACAGCAAAGGGGTTGGTGAGAGTTTGAGAACAAACACAGACTTTCAAATCAGGTCATGGGCATCCAGCCCTGTGAAGAGAAATGGCACCTCTCTGCCCACTGGCAGTTTAGGTCATGCTTTTCCTTCTTATCAAGCACACAAAACCCTAACCTCTGATCCCATAAGGTGTGGAGAGTCCCAGGAAATTGCCGTGTTCCTCAGTGCCCCTTGAACAAGCCACAGGGATTTATTGCCCTGAGTGTGATCAGCACATCACACCCTGTGCCTCCTCTGTCACTGGCCTCGCTCTTGGCTTTACTTTCCTTTTCCTGAATCATTTCTTCATTAACATGAGCTATTAGGAAACCTCCCTGCAGTAATGAGAATCCCATTCTCTCCACTGAGATAAGACATAATTAATGTCACAGGGCAAATTAATCCCAGAATTGCTTGGGATAGTTTTTCTCTTAGATGCTGTGAACACATCACCCAGACTTAGGGCAGATTTTTTTTTTTTATTAAGCTTTTTGTGCTTTCTGAAGTTTATTCCTTCACAGCTCATCACCAAGAGAAAGGTAATTAAAACAGTCTTTTTTGCCACATTTAAAAAACTAATGGGATAAAAGAGTGGGAAGAAAAATAGCAATTCTTGTCTTGATTGATTTCTGTGATGATGAAAAGGTTGGCAAGAATAATTTGCTCATGAATTAATAGTAAGCTGAGCATCTGCAGTCAGCTGGGAACAGGCTGAAGAAACAGAGCTTGCACATTGGCAAACCAGGCAGGGTTAAATCCCCCAATGAGCCAGGGCAGCCAGAACACCCCATGGTGCAGAGCACACAGCTGCTGCCAAGGCTCCTTTTCCAGTCTGTGGAGACAGCAAGACACCTTGGCCCAGGCTCCAAAATAGCTGGCATGGGAATCAGGGAGCTGCTGGCCAAGAGAAAATGCCAAGGGAAGAAGTGTGCCTTCAGCCACAGCCCTTGCAGGGAATTAGGTGCTCCAGGTGCTGGCTCCCAGTGTCACTGTGACCACCTCCATGGCTGGATAGATGCCCTGAGGCAGAATCCTCACCCAAATCACAGCCCTCATGAACCCATTCTCTGAGCTGTGCTGTTGCAGGACTCATCTTTGAGCTGTGAGGCATTTCTCTCATCCCTGGACCAAGAACTGTTCCAGTCCCCTGTGTCAGTGGTGTGCTGGGCCCCAGATCCCAGCCCTCGTCTCTGCACGTGCTGGGCAGAGCAGCCGTGCTGACTGATGCTCCCTCTCTGCCTCAGCACATCATCCACCTTCCAGACTGAGCTCAGTGACTGAAAACACCTCAGGAATACCCTCCCCTTGTACCCAGATGCCTCTGGCAAGGAGAGGTCAAATGGAGGAGGACCAAAGCCTTCATGAACGGGGGTAAAGAGAGATGGACTCCTGATCTCTGCTTCCACTTCCCTGGGCAGTGACGGTCATTTTGCCCAGAGACATTGGCAGAAGGGTCCCAGAAAGAGACACTCTGATGCCTCAGGAACCTCCTTGTGGAAATGAAGATGGCAATGGATTTTCAGGGGCTTTCTAACCAGGCAACAAGCAAAAGAGTGTGAGATTAAGGATCTATACTTTGGACTGAGACCTGCTGAGCTAAACCTTGATCAAACAACATTTTCCCTTTGTGGCTTCATCCCAAAGTGTTTGAGTTGTCTGCTTAGGAGATCCAGCTCATCATCCCAAGCCCCTGTAAGGTAGGAGGTACCACCTGAAACCTTCTTCAGAGCTCCTAAAACACACAGGCTGGATAAATAACCCTGCAGGAAATCTTCATTTCAAAATATTTTGCAGTGAAAAGAAAATAGTTGAGCACAACATGTTCTTCGAAGTACATTCCTGTAAGTACATGTTGTTGTGATCCTTTTGTATAATTTTTCAGATTGATTAGGAATGTTTTAGTTGGTGTTTTTTTTTAAATAATCTCTGCAGAGATGTTAGGAGAGCCCTTTCTGAGTTATGTCCTCTTGCTTCCCAGTCTGGGCTGCCTTGGTCTGAACTGTCTCATCCATCCTCATAGAACTTCAAAGAAAACACTTGAAAGGACTCAGAAACCATCACCATAAACTGACTAAGAGAATATTTTTAGAAGTCTACTCAAAAACCTTTCAGAGACAGATATAGCACTGAGCTACAGGATTGTTGGGTTTTTTTCCCATGAGATAGGTAGTTTTATTCCCCCAAAAACTGAATGCTTACTCATTTGGTCCCTGTTCTCCCTGGAAATCTTTCAAGTTTCCATCATTTGGTAACGTAGCAAGGATTAAGAGACTTCCTGATATCCTCCTTGTCTCTGAAAAGGAACACATGGCTGATGTCAACATATTTTGCTTGCAATATTTGGACACACAGCTAATGGAGATCTCTTACCTGCTTTCCATTTGCTCTGACTTCTTGTACCCTTCCTTCCTGATAAGGTGCCAGTGGAACAGATGTGTATTAGGGAGGCTTTAGCCTGGATCTTAGCATCCTCTCCCCATAACTGTTCCCTGCTCCTGACCCCTTGTAAACCTGTGAAAACACAGCAGGGAGCTCCTCATAGGGAGAGGAAAACAGAGGAAAGAAAAGCAGTATTCACATGGTAACAGGTAACAGGTTAACATGATTTTGCTGGACTGGGTAAAAACAGGGAGTATATCCAGATTATTGTGAAATTTTGGTATCTCCTTAAGAGTTCTGGTTCAAAAAGTACTTCCAATCCTGAGCCTTTCAGGGCAGATTGCCACAGAAAACGTGAATGGAAATCCACTGATTAAATAGTGTACGTTTGCAGCACTAAATGATATCAGCCACTCATAAAAGGGCTGCAAATCATTATTTCATACTTAGTAGCTGTAATTAATTTGTGACTCTCTCACATGCCTGACCCTTGACATCTTTTATAACTTGATCTGCAGATTTCCTCAGCCCTGGAAGTGTTCAAGGCCAGGTTGGACAGAACTTGGAGCAACCTGGAAGGTGGCCCTGCTCATGGCAGGGGGTTGGAACTAGATAAGCTTTAAGGTCCCTTCAAACCCAAACCACTTTGTGATTTTATGATATTCCCAGTACATATTCCCTGAATAACAAGGGTGTTTCTCTACAACATCAGGAAATGAGAGCTTCCTGAATAAACCTGTATATCCCCCCAGCCAGGTTTCACAGCACTGGGATAAAAGGACCCCTCGTGGAAAGGTCAGAGGTGTGGGAGTTGTATCTGTTTCAGTAAATGCTTCATGCAAGGCAAATGCTTCATAAATGAGTAAAGACTCCTATGGGTGCCCTTGTCTGTGCATTCCCACCTCCTCCAGGTCGCCTTTTGAGGCTGCTCCAAGATGGTCAGCCAAGTAATCCTGTCATGTGAGCCAGGCTTCTCTCATGATCCTATTACTAAGTTTAAATCTGCTCATCACTGCCATATTTTAAGTAATTTTAATGTCCCAGGTGTTTAGCTGTTTGACAACATTTACTGATGGAAATTTAGACTTCCCCAGCAGCTGAGCGTGGGGTTTGAAGACGTAAAGTTTAAATTAAGCCACTTTAAGAGTGATAAAATAGGACTAATTATTCTGCCCTGGCTCTAAGTAATTTGGCTGACATCACCTGGGCAGCAGACAGAAAAGCAGGGAGTTCCACAGATCTCCCAGAGTTGGCTGAAGACTTTGGTGCAAGGAAAGACAAGTCCCCATGGACCTCGTTGAGTCTGTGCCCTCTCCACACTATGAACAAGGACATTAAAGTCTCTCAGACCTGTCTGCCCTTGAGGATGATCTTTTCTGTTTGATTTGCCTGCCCTAAAACTTGCAAGTAGAACTGCAGTTTCAAACTGGTAATTACTGGGCACTAAATAAACTACAGCTTTGCTGGATCCTGATCAAACTACCATGTCAGCTTTCATTATGTACTTTATTCAGACTTATTTTCTAGAGAAAGCCCCTAAACCTGAACTAAACAGAAGGGAGAGTCAGCATGAGGAGACAGAACTAAGGACAAGGTATTTTTTTTTCCTGTCAGTTGCTGCAGTGTGGGTCAGAAGGCAAGAGCAAAATATTCAATGAACATTAGGCAATATTAAGGTTTTGGTGTGTCACAACAATTGGATGCCTGCCATCAAATATGGTCCAAGAGAGATGGTGGTGGAAGGGAGGATAAGTCATTTAGTCAAAACCCACTTCCAACCCATCCAGTTCACTCCAGTGAGCAGTGAGGGTTATTAACACCTACACCTTGCCATTCAGGAATAATTTTCAGGATATTCTTCAAGCAACATTCCTGGAAGGTCACTACTGACAGAAGCACCCTGTTGTAACGCAAACCAAACTGGTTTTCCAACAAGATCAGAAGCTGAGTTGGGCAGGAAGATGCTGCAGGTGAGACCTGCTGTGCTGAAGAGCCATATTAGGAATCCCTGTTGCTCAGAAACAGGGAATTAAACTGCACTTAGGGTGCCACCAACAGAGGTTGACACTGCCATTACTCCTCTCATTGAAGGAGAATCAGGCAAAAGTATTCCTGCTGATCATGTCAGGTCTTTGTCCTTTTCCAACACTATTTGGAGGGTATTTGGCACCCATGAAGTTAACCAGCCTCTGGAAGGGAGGGTTTGGAGTAGCACAAATGCACTTGGAACAGGCAGCATCAAGCTAAAACCTGGTCAAAAATAAAAATCAACCTGGAGGAACTAATTCAGAAAGGGGGGTGAATTCCAGCAATAACAATGGAGCAATATTCCTGTCCCTCCCAGCTGCAGAAGGAAAAAGCCAAACTCCGTCTGATCCAGGTCATCTGTTTCAACACATCTAGGAAAGAACCTACCCATAAAGTTATGCAGGACACTCAGACACTCAGCTCCTTCCCGAAGAATAAACAATAGGGAGAAGGAATTTCTTGCCTTGCCTTTCCTGAAATCTGAACTGCTGTTAACCAGCCCTGCTGAGCAACAAACCCACAATCCCATCACTCACAGTATCTCTGGATCCAGCAGAGGGAAGAAGGAAACCTGTGATTTGGTGATTCCTGTCTGCAGAGAGGTGCCCACTTCTGACATTCTCTTACCAGCCACAGGACACACCACAATTCATGTTCTCCACCACAGTCCCTTTAGGAGGAAAGGAAGACATTTCTCCAAGACTTCTGCCTTCCAGGAATGAAAACATAAGATCAAATTTATTTACAAGTCTCTTCGAGGGATGGCAAAAAGAAGGAGAGTTGGAAAGGAATGAGCATTCCTAGTAGGTGATGTCCCTCCTGAAAAGTCCAGCATAACGTGTCAGTCTTACATTTGAATATTTCCTTTCAGCAATGGAACTGAAGGCTGAAATCTGAGCTCTTGGGACCCTAGTAGCTTGAGTACCAGAATAAAACTCAGCTCTATACCTGCTCTTTATTTTATTTTTATTTTTTTTAGATACCTGGGGAACACGGGGGTTGAAATCAGGTGACCTTTAATGTCCCTTCCAACCCAAATCATTCCGTGATTCTATGAAATAAGAAAATTTGGAATTGCAACCCAAATGCTGCCCATGCTCTGTAGATAATCTTTCCTCTTCCAGGTGGAGAAAAATGAAAAGTCTCCCGGAAAAACTTTCCATTGCCCTAAATATGCTTGAAGACCCAGTGTGGGTTTTGATTATGTCCTAGGGCTTGTCTAAGGGTTGTTCTACTCCAGCTGATGTGAAGGACTTTGGGGATTGGTTTCATTGCACTTTCATGCCTTGCATGTTGCACAGGAGATGTGTCCTCCGTGGCCAGTCCATGTCCTAAATGGTTGGTCCATGTCCTCTGGCTGGTAGGTCTCCACCTCATGACACAGGATGGAATTATCAGTGGGGCCATCTAGTACTCTGGGAATTTCTCTGCCAGGTATAATCCCTTTTTTAGAGGTGCTTCTTGGGGTTAAGGAGCTTCTCTTGCTGCACCATGGACCAGACAAGTCCCATGTCTCAGCATTCTTCCATCCACTGCAGTCCATCCTTCTTTTTATTCAACCTCCTCCGTGGGATGGCAGGAGACAGGATCAAGAGAACCACAGTGGGTGTGCAGGAAGATCCAAGTGACCTCCAGCTCTGCTGAGGTGGGTGTTTATTGCTTTCCCAAGACGATGGAGCTGAGTTCAGTCCCTTTCCTGCCAGCGCTGCCGAACTGTTATTGTTTCCTGCCTGTGGAGGTGGGAATGTCATGCTTCAGCCCTGATTTGCTTTTTACTTATTTTGTGGTTTCCATGCGCTAAAACTGCCTAAGAGGAGTTATGTGTCCTCTGTAATGGTGAGAAGCAGCTGCTTTCATGTGATCTCACAGCCCATTAAGCAATGCCAGTCCTGAAGGTGTTATTGGAGGAAGCACTTTTATTGCCAGGATTCCTTGTGTCTCTGGGATTGAGGCACCAGAGCAGATTGTTAGCACTGCTCAGAGCAACAGCAAAACCCTCCTCACAGCTATTTAGGCCAAAGCTGACAGAGCTGTGTGGATTTGTGCACATTTATGATCTGCATGGGATTTTATCACAGCATGCAAGTCCTGGGTTTTTGTCTTGGTGCAGAAAATTCAAACCCAAACACGCATCTCTTTCTGTCTGCTCCATCCTTCTGGAGCCAACACTGGCACAAACAACTCTCTTCCAGTACTTTCCTTCCCAGACCAGCACTTTATACCCTTTTTTCTTCCTTTTTTCAAACCAACTGGCTTTGGTTTCCATTACAGTGAGGGCTGATTAACTTGGCACTTTGCTCTTCACTTCAGAAGGACATGAGGCCAGCATTGACACACAGCAAGAGTCACCAAGGAAGGAATGTGCAAACCAACTGCCCAAGATAAATTCTAAACCCTCTAAAACCTCAGTTATTCCTCTGTAACACACAGGAATAGTTCAATGAATCTGAGAAATACTGTGTAAGGGATAGCTGGGAGAAAAAGGCCCTGAGCAGTGTAAGAACTTGAGCCAGTGGTACATTATAATGACATAAGTAGTTATTATTATTACATCAGTAACTGTACTTGGGGAGATGATTTTCCACTTCTTTTTGTATTAGAGACAAAAGGTTGATTTCAGTTTGTCTGCTTTCAGTTTCAAACATCTCTAAAATGATAAACCTTTCAATGACACAATGTATATCCTATTTACAAATAATTTGCCTAGAGAATGATCCCCATCTGTACCTTTACACAAGCAATGACACAGTCTCTGTCCAGCCAAATCTCAGCTCTTATCAGCCCACCTTTCCTCTTGGTGAATCCCCTACTTGGTGCTATGGAAACGATGAATTGGCCCAAATCATTTCACTTTTTCTTAGCCAAGTTTAGCAAAAGAATTGTCATGAAGATTTCAGATATCCCAAAATTGAGACACCTTGCTGAACTACTGGGTCGAGAAAGAATCAGATTAAAAGAAAAAAAAAAATTAGTCTGGCAGTATGATTTCATTAAGATGCCACTTAAACTTGAAGTGGGGACACCAAAAATAGGCAAAAAAAACCCCCAAAGGCTCCACAGTGCTGCCACTGTTGCCCTGATAGGATGTGAAATCATCCAATGGAACAGAAAAATTTGAGAGACTGAAGTCCTTTCTTGTAAACTTACAGTCTAATTAGAGAAGGTACAGAAAGACAAGACAGCTTTTCTTGACAGAAAACCCAGGAACTAGTGAACTCCCAGCAGAAATTACTACACTTTCAAAGTCATCATGTAATTTAAAACATCTGTTCCAAGTAGGGCAAAATCTTCCATAAGAAATAAATCAGGAACTTCTTTTTCTTCCTTGCTTTTTAGAACTTTCCAGTTAAGGGAATTTCCTATTTTTCTTAATTATTTTAGGATGCATACTCATAAACAATTAGGGTATTCTATCCACAGGCTTCCTTTTCTCCAAATAATTATTAAAAATAATAATAAGAGAAGAATTGTATTTACCCAAATTCTGGCTTCTTCAATTCCTTCAGTCTTCCTGGGATGACCTTGCAGAGTGGTTTTCATGTCCTTCAGCATCTTCTCCTAGAAATAAAATAAAATAAACAAATAAATAATCTGACTTTCAGGTTGGGTTGTTTTGTTGGGGTTTTTTTTAAACAAAATCAGAAATAACTCCACTTTGCCCTCTGGTTTGCCCAAGTGCTTCAGAAACATAAGGCTGCCTACAGACCCAGATGAGGTGCTAAGGGCAGAAATAAACAGAAGGGTGTTTATTGCACTGTAAACATAAATCAAATAACAGCTCAGGGGTTGCCAAAGTGTCGTGAGTGATGGGCAGATCTCAGGAAAGCAATGTGTAAAAACTCAGTGTGTCCCACACATCGTGACACAGGGGCCTAAAGTCATAATCAGTGTGGTGTTCCCTGGTCTAGCCCTGAGCAGGGGCAGAACAATTTGAAGGACACCCAGGCAGCCCTTCCAGGGCCCTCCAAAAGGTCTCAGAGCAAAGGACACATCTCCCATCACTCCCAAACTGGGCCTTCTGCCAGCACATAGCTAAGTCTAACCAGTCAAACCACAAGGAATTTCTCCTGGTCCAGTCAGGAGAACTTAAATATTCCCCTACTTTCTTTTTTTCTTTATGTCTAGAATTGCTCAAGAAAAACTTTGCAATGACAGAATGTCTGTGGGGAAAAGAAAAAAAAAAAGAGATGTGTCTGTCCCTGCCAGGACTGAGGGAGACCTGAGCAGCTGCCACGGGTGGGAGGGTTTCTGCATCTTCTCACTGTCCCGTGTCTCTGGACACCCCCATTTGGGTCCCTCCCTGCTGCAGAGGGGACACATGGAATTCCTTTACCTCAGCTTGGAATTGCCTGTGGTCCATCCCCTTCCAGAGCCAGCAGGTTGAAGGCTGTACAGATGGAATTCATTCAGGAGCCGGAGATACAAAAATCACAGCTCACTTTTAAATCAAAGTTTGAAATGAAAGTCTCATTTCTGCAATGAAATAAGTTAATTCTTAGGGAAGAGCAGCAGGGCATCACTATGGTCCCATTTGGAAGCCAGACTAGAGACACTGGTTGTTTGCTGAGGCACATCCTCTTCCCATCCTCTGCATTTTCCCTGAAATAGCTCAACCAAACAGTAATTCATGGTTATTGACTAAGCTATAGAAAATCTCACGGGAATCAAGGAGATAAATGGCCTTTGGTTTTCCATAAATAGAAGTGATGGAAACAGAGCCTTTATGTTGCCTCAGACCCTGCCAGGAGGGTTTGCAGCTTCTCTGCAAATCTGTAGGATTATATTGCTCTGTGCCTAAAAACATATTTACACTGGGAACAACAGCCCGGGTGGAAATGGCATCTTTTTATACCGACAAACCACTGGAAAATTAAGCCACAGTCCTTGATAGACTTTTGGACCACACTGAAAAATAGAACTTAGGAGAACATAAAAACACTTGGATTGACATCAGTAATGGTGAAAACCTCTAGCTTTTTTGACAAGTGCCTTTCAAAAGCTGCCTCTAACTGTGTCCAGCCTCCTGCAGCCCGTCGCTCCAGTCTCCTCCCTCTGCTCCCTGTGGAAAGCTGGTGCTGAAAGGACAGATACTGGATATGACCCACCTCTTCCCTGGTCACTTTTATCTTTCTGGGTAATACTTAGACTCTTCCAGCTGGATAGACCGTTGAAGCAAGCATTAATCTATTAAATACAACTGCCCTGTATTTGCTTAAAAATGGGATTGCTGCTGCAATTGTCCTCACTGCTACAGCCTTATCCTTCCTTTTAAACCCACTGTTTATAGATTATAACCCACCGATTATAGGGATTATAGACATAAAGGGTGATTTTTCTGGAATTGCAACATAATTCCTGTGTGCAAAGCTTTGGGGTGTGATTAGCATTAGCAACACATCACAGCAGCAACACTCACTTGGGATTTGGTGCTCACAGGGTTTCCCAGTCCGACCACACCAGGTGAGCAAATGCTGCATCAGACTGAAAACTGAGTTCAGGTGAAACCTGCCACGTGTTTGGGTGGTGACATGATGGGAGAACCCTGTACAGGCAGCAGCAGACCTCTGCTGTCACCTCCCCTGGTCCTTTCCCAGCAGTTGTAGCAATGCAATGGATACAAGAAGTATCATTTTGGGCTTTTCCAGTCCAAGAGCAAAACCAGGGAGCTCTAGGAGTAAAAAGAGCTACAGTGTGTGGATCTTCAGCACTGATTCATGCACACAGCCTGGATGTACATCAAATCCTCCACTGGAAAAGCTGGATTAGTCATTGTTTCCAGAAAAATAGATCTTGCAGCAGACACCACAATGTACTTCTTCCCTTCTGCAGTTACTCATGCAATTATTACTTACAGTCTTCATTGGCTGATTCGAAAAACTCAAGCATGAGATTAATTATATCTGTCACTAATTCCTCTGATCCTGGACAAAACTTGCACAGACAAAGCAAAGGCAGCAGAAGCTCATCTGACATGGCTGAGGGTCTGTTGCTTCTTTATGGGGTTGCACATGATTCCCTAAGGAAAAAGGGTCAACTTTTCTCCAGAAGAGAAAAAAAACTTGGCATGAGGGCAGGAAACACTCTGGGTTTTCTTTTGCTGTCCCATCTCTCTCCCTGAGAACATTTCCCCTCTTCCAAGGGCAGGGCTGACAGTTTTGCATCCAGGTTTCAGCTGTAATCCCCCTTTGAACAAGCTGCCCTTCGCCGGGGCTGTTCCTCCTGACACTGGGAGCGTTTGTTTGTCATGGCTGAGGGAGAGAAGTGAACTGAACTACACACAGATCCATTTCTGAGAAAGGCTTTCAAAGCTCTCCAGGATGCTTCCCTCTAAGTATTCCTATGTATCATCTGAGCAGCTGCCAGACCACCAGCCACGAGGAACTATCAAGTGCAACAACTCTGGGTTGTTTTATGTATCCCTCCAGTTGGAAGTAATCAAGTCTTGCTACAGTTGTGTGGAAAAGCAGGGCTTGAATCGTTAGTGACGTTTTAAGAAAGAAATAGGGCTGTCATCACATAATAATAGGCAAAATTATCTTTACATCCGTCATTTCCTGGAACAGCACTGGAAGGAAACTAATTGAAATTTATCTTAACTGAGCTGGATATCAACACCACCTTTGCTTCCATTGCTGCTGGGCTTCTGTGTTGGTTTTTCTGTAAGTAGAGCTAACAGAAAAGAGGGAAAATGTAAAGATTTTCACAAATTCTAAAGTTTAGGATCATGTGAGCTTTTGGACCTTGACAAACATGCACAAGACTACTATTACCACACCAAAAGCCTGACCAAACCCAATTCTGCAGGGAAGTGGACACTGCAAAGACCCCTATTTTATAAATACCCATTTCCATAACTCTGAGTTTGCTTCCACTTGCACACATTTTGCACAGAAATTTCCTCTGCACACCTCAGAGGCTGCAGCCACACCAGCTCTCTCTCGAGCATCACTTTTGGATAATGAGCTGTGAGAGACTCAGTGAAATCTGTAGGAAAAGAGGTGAGTCTGTTATGAAGATCTGACCCCTGCCCAGTGCAGGCTGCTGCCAACTCGACACTGCATTTGCATTTTCAACTCACTCAGGTGCCTTGGAAAGACTTCTTGGGTGAGGGACAAACCACAGGAGTCTCAATAATTTGTGCATTTTGTTGGTTCCAGGCAGTAGGGGAGGTGACAACTATTTATTGCAAAGAAATAATGCCAAGAAAACATCTGATGGTGACGGAGAGGTGCATAGCAGAGGACTGAGGAACTTCAGATTCTTCTGTCCTTAAACCATCATCAACTTCTTTAAAATGCAAAATATCCAAATCCACAATTTCTCTAAATGTGAACTTAGGTTCCTCCTGCTGCCTTCGTTCTTGGTGATCTAACCCAGAATAAGTCAGTGATATCAAAGTGCCAAAATGTAGCCCCCTTCTTCACCCTGAAGAATTTACAGTCTTAACTCAATTAGGAAAAAAAAATACAAGAAAATTAATGAAAAAGATACAATATGCAGCACCTCCTGGGGAGAATGTTACTGGGAAGATTTGTAGAGATGGTATTAAGAGAAGATTGGAAGGAATGAAGAACATACAAGGTATAAAATCTGTCAGGGAAATGAACTGAAAATATTTCTTCCTCCTGTGGAAAAGGTTGGATCTCTTGTTGAAAAACACAGAAAGCAAAACAAAGAAACTTCTGTTTTCAAGCTGTGTCCAAAACACTTCCACAGGTTCTGACAACCTTTTGAGGAAAAGGTTTTGACAAATCCCATGTTCAGCCTTGTGAAGAGAGATGAGAGGGCAAAGGAGAGCAGAGGTGATGGGGTTCAGAAAAGCTATTGCTGAGGGCAAGAGCAAGGAAACACAAAGGATTACACCAGGAGGAGTGAGGTCAGTGATATTTGTGACCCATAGCCTGGTTTTCCCCAATTTTTCTCTCTTTTTTTTTTTTTTTTGAATTTGGAAATCATCTTAACTCCTTTCCTTTTCTGCAGCTTTTCCAGCCACCCCACAGCCTACAGAGCAAATAAACCCCTTCGATGCAACAGCTTAAACTCACACACACACAAAGATGCAAAGTGCCACAGGAAAACAAACAGCAAAGGGGGAATGATCAAATGCTTGGTTCTTTATAACCTGGAGACAAAAAGGTCTAAAATCCAGCTTTGGGAGTATCTGGCTGGGCTTCTTTTTGCTGCTGAAAGCCCTTTTGCCAAAGCAATATGAGGCCACAAGAGAGAGTAACTGCTCCTAATTGTGGTGATTCTCATTAGTTTTATGAAAAGCAGTGAGAGGATGGACAGGCAGCATTTGGGCTGCTATGAAGAACACTTTGGAAACGCCAGACTTAAAGAAATAAAAAAGAGAAGACAGGCTGCTTCTGGGAGTGGAGGGAGGGTGGGAGACAAATCAGTGCTTCCCAAAGAAAATCCATAAGCTGCTTTTCAGGTCGTAAAAGGAAATATGCTGCACATGAGGAATTTGTTCTTAGCTCTGCTTCATGAACAGGCAGGCAACAGCCTTAAATAAGCCACTGTCATTTTTAGAGAAATCAAATACTTTCACGAGATGTTCTGTCCTTGAACAGAGTCAATTCCCTGCCTCTTTGGGCACTTGATCCCCAGAGCCAAACGTGTGGGACTGGAAAGGCAGCAAAGGAGCAGCCTGGCCTCCCTGCAGCCCCTCAGCTGCCAACAGGAGCTGCTCAAACAGGCTTTCTGCTTGTCAAACACAGTGTAAATCTCTGCTCCTGAAACAGCTCCCTGAAAAACAACCATTCCTTCCCCTTCCCAACAGCTCCTCAGCAAACCAGACTGCAAGTGGCTCCGTGGGGAGCAGGGAACATCCTCACCATGGACCAGGGATGTTGGCTTCAGGTGCTTTGGGCATTTGATATGTCTGCCAACCCATTTACAATGTCCTACTGCCTCCCAGCATGCTCTCAGTTTGGAAAATGAGAACAGCTCCCAGGAAAAACCAGATGTTTTCCATGCCTGTAATACTTTCTGCCTCGCTGACAGCCTCAGGTAAAATTTTGATGGGATCTAGTGTCCCTCCAGCCACATCTTCTGAAGGGCTGGTGGACCCACCAGGGGATTGCCTATCCCAGCAGGTCTCAGCAATGTGCCTGTCCCTGCCCTGCCATGAAGGACAGGGGATGGATTACTCTGCCACCAGGCTTTAACACATCCCTGAGGGATAATCTTAAAAAGAAAGATGATCATGGCACCATCTCTTCCTCCCTCTGCTTCAGCCACTCATTTCCTTGTGCTGTGGGCACAACCACCATCCTTGCAACAGCCCACAGAGATCCTTATTCCCGTTTGGGGATTAATAGCCTAAATTTCCATGCTCGGTGGCAGGCTGGCAAAAAAAGCCACATCCTGTGTGAGTCAGGTGCAGTGGTGGTTGTAAAATGTGCCCTTGAGCTGTGACGTGATGTGGCGTCCTGGGCAGATGAGATGAGGATATCCTGTGATGTGGCATCCTGGGCAGATTCCTCCTGCTTCTGCCTGCCCCATGAATATGCCCTGTCCTAGCAGCCTTAGTCAGGCCTTGTAAACTCTTGAAGATTTGGGAAATTAGTATAAAATACAGACTCAGAGAACAGAATCACAGAATATTCTGAGTTGGAAAGGACCCAGCAAGGATCATCAAGTCCAGCTCTTCAGTGAATGGCCCATACAGGGATTGCACCCACAACCTTGGCATTAGTAGCACCACGCTGTATATTCAGAAATAAATATAAACACAGTGTTTTGCCAACTGTTTCTGGCTTTGACAGGTGTAAGTCTTTGGGGTGGTGCAGTGATGCAAGGATGATGATGGGACCCATCAGAGGCAAAGCACCAGCCAGGACATTTGGGCAAACCTGTACTTGTCTCCAAGCCACAGTGTTTACTCAAAGCCCCGTGTAAAGGTATTTTTCTTTCCAACAGCTCATGATTTGTGGCAGGTTATTGTTGGCTACTCTGCATTGGTAGATATTTTCACATCTGTAAGTCTGTAAAAGGTGACATTGTTCTCTCCTCTCTCTGTTTCTGTGGGTGAGATTGTTTTGGAAAGGACCCCTTGTAGGTGTGGGATGGGCTTCACCTTGCCCTTTAATCATATCAAAACTCAGCTGATCAAAATAATACATATAAAAAAGAAAGACCCAGTTTCAATTTGGGGATTTCTAGGAACACCAGGCCTTGTTTATTGCCCTCCATCTGTTCAGTCAAAACTCTTTGCGCCATTTTCACCAAATTCTCCAGGATGACCGAGGGCAGCTCAAAAATTACAAGAGCAAATGCACTCTGACTGAAATATGGCTTAATTTCAAGCAGAAGGAGTTTCAGGGAAAGGAAGAGGAAAAAAAAAAAAGAAAAAGAACTTGTTGACATGAAGCATGTGGAGTCACTCATCCAGCATTGTGTAAGGGCTATAAATCTGCCAGGAAATGAGGCATGAAATGCATCATAAAAAGTATATCATCAAAACTATAAGATCAGCTTAAAATTTATGGTAGGTAACTTGGGGAGAGGATTACGTCCCTGAACTCCAAATCAAAGGCTCTTTAGCTCTACATTTCTGCAGGCTTTTGCATAAAACTCCTTTCTCTTATTTCCCCCTACTTGAAAAAATCTCTAACCATTAAAAAACCCACACTATTTCCTATAAATTCAACAGAGAAAACTGTGTAACCTGAAAACACAAACCTGCCACAGCAAGTGAGTTACAGCAGAAGCACCACTGGTTTAAACTTTAGGGAAAAAGGTAGTTCAATAATGTAACAGAGAATTTGTCCTCTCCTGCAAAGATTTTGTTGACTCAACTAATGCATCTCTCTGTTCTACTTATTGCTTTTAGATGCCCTTCTGACCTCCATACCCCACTGTAATTATCTTACTGGTATTAGTTTCTGTTCCTCTCCCAAAAGCCTACTATTTTCTCTCAGTGAACAGATGAAAATCAGATGAGGAGGATAAGAGAGAGATACGAAGATTTGGGCTATCTACCTGATTTTGGCTGTGCCTGGTGAGTAGGGATAAGCATGATCAAAATTAAGTCATTAAATTACTCTCTAAAGCTTAATAGAAATCTTTCTTTCGGTTTTATTATGCCAAGGGAGTGGGAGTTGTGATCCCTCCAACTTTCATGGGGCCAGGGATTTATCTCCTTTAAATTTCTCTGCCCACAAACCAGCCAACAAATTGCCCAGCACAAATATACAGGAGCTCTGTTAGTCTCTAATGATTCATCAAGAAAAGGCTGCAGCAAGCAGAAATTCTCCTACCCACAGAATAAACACAATATAAGAGCAATTTCTAAAACAAAATGAGGCTCATCTTTTCCTGGTATCTCCTGCAGCTGGACTTGATATTGTCTGGTGATTCTTGAAGATGAAGAAGTGAACTACAGTCCTTACACCTGGTACATGGGGTGATTCATGCCGTGTGTGTGTGTATATATACATTATTTACATTTATATTATGAAGCTGTGTCATCTCACTGCTGGCTGTAACTCTCTGGGATGCTCTTTGCCTTCTCCCTGCAGTTTGGAGCCCTGGGAGCCAGCGTTGTGCAATCCTCCACGCACAGTTACAGCCCTGCCAGTTATAGTGGAAAAGTTTTAGCAAGAATAAGTTCCCTGGCTGGACACCAAACACACTCTTAAAAGCTAATCTCAGGCTTTTGCTGAGGCTCGGGGTTGGTGGCTGCTGTGGCCTAGATTTCAGTGCAGTTCAAGCAGGCTGGTGACACCTTCAACCCTCCTTCCTGGGACTGTTTCTTTCCAGGGGAACCCTGGGTTTGCCTCTGTTCCCCATCAGACTCGGAATGAAGTCTGAGTTTGGTTGAATTTGAGTGTTTCCTTACTCTGACAGCTGATTTGTAGCTTGCAGCCTGCTGTTATCCCAGCAACAAGTTTACAGTCCCACTGCCATCATCTTCCAAGCAAACAGAAACACTCTGTCACAGGAACCCTTTCTGTCATCTAATCATCCTGCCAAAGTCAGGCTTGCAAGCCAGAGAACAACAGAGAAGGCTCCATCAGACAACATAAAGACTGTGAGTAAGCTCATTCCGTGGCCGAAAATAAACACCAATGTTTGAGTTAGGCAACCCAAGAGCAGCTAAAGCCTGACCTGTTACGAACGTGCGACATGAGAAACAAATTTTGCTGAGTATCTCCAGATTAGACCAGACACTGCTGCCACTGGGCAGCCCAGCTGACATTTAGGATTAAGGAGAGACACAATAAGTGGAGCAGAAATTTGGATTTACAGATGGGCAGTAAGTCCTTTGCAATCCCTGAGTAAGCAGGCAGTGAGTGTGTAGTTGTGTGACCCTCAGACTCACAGGCTGGTGCCCGAGGTCTCTCCTGGACAAGGGAATCCTATGTTACCTTCATCCCTTGCCAAGCTGCACTGATGGATTTCTCAGTCTGGAATCAGAGGCAAAGACTTCCCAGCCTTCATCCACCTCTGGATACACACAAGAGAAAGCAGAGCAGTTGCCTCTTCCCACAGTGGTGAAAAAACCTGTCGAGAGAAGGGACAAACGGGCCTGTGATCCCTTGCTTGGTACAAAAGATGACCCTCAGCCAGGTCCTCAAATGGAACTCCTACAATCACCCAGAGTGACAACAACTTCTGCTTGCAAGGCCTAAGAAATCCTAGGATAAAGTGAGGGTGGACCATGGAAGAAAAGCCCAGGAGCACCGACAGAAGGCAGAGCTAAAGGCAAAAAGCCAGCCACCAAATAGCCAAGTGTAAGGTCCATATATCTTCTTGCAGACTCGTTACATTCTCCCTGCTGTCTGCACGTCACACCCCATCACTCACTCCCCAAGATGGATTTCTCCCTGTTGGTGACACAGTGCTTTGACATTTGGGCCATCAGGGCAACAAATACTGATCTCCCTGGAGCAACTCCTGATCCCAGCACATAATGTCCTGCGCCGCAGTCCAAGGCTTGGGCTGCCTCTTCTGCTCCACTTTATCACTGATGTCTTGGCTTCAACCTCTGCTTTTCTTTTTTTTTTTCCTTTTTGTACTTTTGCCTATTTTTTTTTTCATCAAGCCCTTCTCTAGAAATCTGTTGGAATGAGTAACCGCCCTGCCGTGGCGTCAGCTGGAATGGAGCTGAACATGGAGTGAGATTTATGTGAGCTGAAAGCTCAGACAGTTCAGGATGGAAACTATTAACCATCAGAGTCTGAGGGCTGATTTTAAACAAGCCTCTCTGTCTAATCTATATGAACCTTATCCCTGCAGCACCTTTATGTGCAAACTTTGCAGATGTGTTCACCAACAGCTGCAGAACCAGGAGATGCAGAGACCAACGGCTGGAGAAGAGTTTGGGCTTGAGCCCTTTGCCCTGCTGGCACCATTGTCCACACACTCCCAGTGCCTCAGTTTCACTACAAGGTCCCTGAATGTGCTTGAGGCTGAATTTCCCTGGATTTAGGTCTTCCCACAACTTCTACAAACGTTTGATCTGCTCAGGGGTAGATCTCAGGTCTCAGTGCTCTGAGGCATCTCAGCGCTTCACATCCAGGTTTTGAAACAACTTGAGTGCCAAAATATTTTGCAGGTGCTCCAGTGAGAGCAAAATCCTTTCAGTCCAGCCCATCCTCACCCTTCACAGTCCCATAACCCCAGTGGCTGCAGCAGAGGGAATGTCCCCAGGCCCTTCCTCTGCAAAGGACACAAGGCAGCAAATCCAACAGAGAAAAAGAGGAGCAAGAAGCTCCCATTGGCACCACTTCTCATGACCTCTCCAGGTGCTTGGGGACCTCTGTCCCATCAGTGTATCCCCAGGTTCTGGGAATGAATTTCTTTCCTTTTCAAAGGTTCTTTCTCTGCTTTAAAAGAAAAGGATGATAAAAGAGAAAACAATAGTTCTCCAAGGAGGAGGCACTATCTAGTAAGAACATAAAAGTTATTAGATTTTAAAAATGCATTACCTTTTAAGCCATTTATTTGGGGTTTGCTGCTGTTCTTTGTTAAAGGTGGAAACATGGAGCTCAGAAAATTCAGAATAGGGGCAGCAGGATTAATGAGCTCAGCTCTCTTCTCCCAAAGGGGTATTGCAAAGCTTGGTCACCTTTTTCCTCCTTGTTTCTCAACCCAAAACACCTGAGGTCACACTGGCAGAGGAAGAGCCCTGCACAGGTCACAGAGGAGAGAAATTTAAGTAAGGAATGAACGAGGCCGCAGAGATGTGTCCCAAGGACTGGATGGGCTGTCACTCATGTGCCTCACTCTGCCCCACCACATGTGGATCCCACTGTATGATTCAGAGCAGGGAGCATCCCAATCTCGGGTCAGGAATGCTTTGGGGAACTCATTGCAGGGCTTTGAGGGAAAGTCTCAGGTTTGTGATTCCCTTCGCATGAAATCAAAGGCATCAGGACCGACTCTGGCTCAAACTTGGCTCTTTGCCTATGGAAAACATAACAGTATGTAATGTTCCTCATGCCAGTAGACAGCCCAATAACTATTTTAATTACTGTTTATGGTAACTGGATCGCAATAGAGAATTCAATTGCACATTTTTGGGTTCTTAATTCACAGTGGATACATTCCTCCTCCATATCCTGGGTAGGATCCTGTGTCCAGGACTACACTGGTTTAGGGACACTTCACTTGTGTCCAAGGGTAGTCATGGAACGTCTGTCCAGCTCCCAGCAAATTCTACCCAAAATTCTCAAAAAACAATTTTGGTTTCAAGGGCTGATGGGACCAGAAGTACCTTGTAACTCCGAGCTTTTTCAATGAACCCGCAAAAAGCCACCCCAGCATTCTAACAACCAGAGAAGAAATTATTTTAGAAGGATCAAACAAAGCATGACAGCTTTACAAAACTGAGGCATTTACATGAAACTCTGGTGGGGCTGGTGAAAAGGAGCTGTGAGGGAGAACTGCAATGGACTGTCAAAGCCTGCACAGACACAGCTGTGACTGACATGAAGCAAACAGAGGACTCAGCATTAACCAGCTCTCTTTTACTACCACTGGATTCACACTTCTGGTTTTAATGCTGTCACCCCCTCATTTTAATTAATCAGAGCCAGCCAGATGCCCACCTGTTCCCCTCAAACTGCAGTGGAAATCCATTAATAACCAGAACACAGGACACATGTGATCTTTCCAGAAATGAAATTAAAGCCTAGGAAATACCTCGATATGGTTGTCCCAGGGAACACTGACTTTCATTTCTGATCCTTTCTCTAACATCTGGTCCGAGTTGCTGGGGAATGATGCTCCATTCAGCCTTGGACTGCTTCCAGCCTGTGGATTCAGTAACAGAGTCAGGACACCTGTACCTAAAAGCAAAGCCATCCAAGTCTGATTGGATATGCTGCCTGAGAGATATTATTCCTTTCAGATGAGAAGTTACTATTCATCCCTGGCTATACTGAAAGACAATACTGTATATCTTGCAAGAACTGGGATATTAATTTCTGGCACAGCTGAGAGTCAGAACATTTTTGCTCTCCTAAAACTCCCCCTGCCTGAGTTTACAGTTGGTGGTATTAATCTTTATTCCCCCACTAAAAAACACAAACTGAACTTCTGTTGCCTTGCCAGCATCGTCTGGCTGCACAGCCCCAGCCCAGAGTTACAATGGAGAAGGAATGTGCTGCAATGCCCTGCCTTGCCAAGCCCAGGGTAGGATTTTTCTGGCCTCTCTGGGCCTTGAAAAACGGACATACTTCGCTGCCTACCCCACCTTCCTGGTGAAGGCAGCCCTGCAGCAAGCAGGGGGCCACAAAAACCCCCTCACATGTGCTGCCAGGAAGGGGATAGGTGCTGTCCCTCAGCTGTTGGGGTGGTCACACTGATCTCCAGAGAAGGCAGGACGACACTGGTGGATCAGTCTGCGATTTGGCACAGCTAAAACAATAAGCATATTTTTGCAGTCACCATTCTCGAAGTCACCCTGGGCTGTCTGCTCATTGCAGCCCCAAAAGTGGCTGTTGCTGTGGTGTAAAAGGTTAGAGACGCAGCAGTGACAGCTCAGGCCTTGGAGCATCTGAGATGGAGGAGCTTTAGACAGGTGGGACCATGGGCTGATCATGCCAAAGCATGATATTTTACTGAGGTAATATTATCACAGCATAAATAATGGTGCAAATACAAACCAGCTTCATTTGTCACCGTCAAAATCAACGCCCTCAGTCTCAACCTGTCTCCAAATAAATCCCTTCCATGCCATCTCTGAGACTTGCTCTCTCTCCACCTCAGGGTTTGTCTAATGAGCAAGAGGGCAGACTCAAATAAATACAGCTCATTCCAAGCTCATGCAGCACAGCTTTCCAGCCCAGGGGCTGGACCACCCAAGGCCAAGAAGGCAAAAATCATCTCAGGTTAATCTGAACGCCCCCAGGCTTCGAGCAAACAGCTCTGCAAGAGGAGATGGAGCGATTTATCACAGGCAGGGGCCAGAAACAAATGTAGTGACCTGTAAAGCCAAACACTTCTGTGGCTCTGACAGAAAAAGCAGGATATTCCCATTCCAGGATCAGACACAATGGCTGTGTCTGGCCGGACATGCCTTCAAGTGATTGAACTCAAGCTCTGTCTGGGCAAGGCATCAAACTCCACAAATCTCCATCCAAGCCTCACACCTGATGGCACTTTGAGCCAGTCCAGACAATAATCTGGAGTTCATGTTCCACTTCTTCAACCCTCTCCATCTGCACTGCCAGCTGCCAGCCCGCCTGCTCCAGCTCAGGGAGAGCAGGGCAGATAAAAGCAAGCAGATTGTTTCAAAAGGAAAAGGAACCTTGTGAAAAAAGTCAGATTTCTGTAGCTGTGCAGATCTCAGACTGGGGAGGTGTGAAACCATGTGGCTGATAAGATGACCCAAGCTCTGGCTGCAAGAAGTGCAGCATCACAGGGCGGTGTGGGCTCCAAGAGGCCTCTGGTAGGACCAGAGCTGTTTCAGCTCCCTGCTGACACAGGTCTAACTTCTGAATGCATGGAATCACAGAATGGTTTGGGTTGGAAGGGACCTAAAAGTTTATCTAGTTCCAAATCCCTGCCATGGGCAGGGCCACCTTCCACTAGAAGGAATTACATCAGGTTATTCGTGGCCTCATCTGGCCAAGCTTTGAAAATCTCCAAAAAAGGGGATTTCACAGCCTTTCTAAGATTTTGTTCCAGTGTTTGAGCTCAGTTGTTGAGTGCCTCCTCTCAGTGCTGACTCCTGCACAGCCACAGCATCATCAGTTCCTGCTGATCCTTATTCCCACTAGACAATACATCACATAGAAGTATCAACTGGGCACTGTTCTTAGGGGGACAGAGCTAACTAAAATTTTAAATGAGTCCTTTATTGATGGACTCAAACCATTCAGAAGTCAAGAATTTGCTGGTTTTGTCATGGTGACTCCCTACTGAATTGTCAGGGTCGCTGTCATCTCAAAATAAATATAAAGCCTGTAAATCACCTGAACTGTCACTGCATTAGACACAGACATGGGAATTCAAGATGAAGGGAAGAAAACAATTTCCCTGTTGTCCCACCAACCTAAGAAATGTAAAAGTAAAACTGAAGTCACAATTCAGAGAAAGAAATATTAAATAAAATCAGCACCTAAGTTGCCCCTGGGCAACCTGCTCTTGTTGACCCTGCTTTGAGCAGAGATTCCCTCCAGCCTCAAACATCCTTTGTGATTTTACTGGAACTTCAAATATTTTTTTACATTGTTTTGGATTTAACTGTGTTGAAACATGCATTTATGTGCATTCCTGAAAAGCAGCATCAGTGGGTAACTTGTTGATGGAGTAAAACCAAGGAACTTTTCAGTCATATTTTCTGCACTGGCAGTGTGTTTGTACTGAAGGACATCAGCTGCCCCATCTTCTGCTCCAAATGTCCCATCTGTCCCAAATTTCAGTAAATTTAGACAAAAAAATTCCAAATTTCCGAAGGACAAACCCTTCTGCTGCTCAGCTCATGTTCACAACAGTTTGGTCAGAGGCAGGAAGGAGATGACTCTCAACCTGAAGGACCATGAGGTAACAGCCTGTCCCTGAAGTTAATCAAGTCCTATAACTGTGACAAAGAACTGGGAATAACACTGGCAACAGAACAGACAGTCTCCTCCTGGGGGCAAAAGCCAGAACACACTGATTTATGGCAAGAGAAGGAGAGATTTATTTTTATTATCCAAGCCAATCTGAATCATTGTGGAGGCAAGAACTCAAATAAAGACCAGGCCCCATGTCCTTTCTGTTTAACTGCAGCCACTCTAACAGGATTTTGTTTGAACAAGGATGCCTGATGTTATGTCTATGTTGAGAAGGAAAAAAAAACGTTTCTATTTCAGTTTAGTCAACCCCAGTGAGCTAACCTGGGTTAAAATAGAGGTGAAAAAACTACAGCAACAG
This sequence comes from Lophotriccus pileatus, assembly GCA_035583135.1. Taxonomy (NCBI): domain Eukaryota; kingdom Metazoa; phylum Chordata; class Aves; order Passeriformes; family Tyrannidae; genus Lophotriccus; species Lophotriccus pileatus. The sequence goes on along the minus strand of JAWWES010000021.1, from coordinate 17,147,678 downwards.
GACAAGGATGGACTGGGTCAGATCAAAGGTCTTTATATGCTAAGGGAGGAACACACAAGCTTAGGAAGCTGTGACTAATTCCCACACTATATTCAGCCCTTGGAAACCCACAGCTTTTTGGGATCTTTGAAGTCAGAGGTCCCAAAAAATGGACATGTTTATGAGCCTCTCATGGGCCTACACTTCACAGGACAACTCAGCCTTCACAACATCCCACAGAAATGAGCTCCTGTTGGATAATGGATTGTGGGACTAATGACTGCTCCTCAGTTGATTTAAACTTGCCATGTGGGCACCTCAACTCCTTCAGTTCTGAGTAACAGCCCAGAGGTGATTTGGGTTTTAGGTTGTGGTTGGATTCAAATTGCTGAATTGAGTGAGAGCCTATGCTTCTTTTCCCTCTTTCTCTTTATCCTTATTTTCAGGTGCATTAATTAATAGGAATTGGTTAACAGACTTTGAAAACATATTGTTCCATTTCTCTGTGTGTGTGTAAACAACCCCTTAAGTTAAAACAGAATCAAGATGTAGATATAAACCAAGCCAAGGATCCAAGAACACTCCTGCCTTAGGGAAAGTCCACGTTCCAATCTAAAGTTTGTGCTTGAAATTAAGAAAAATATATTTGAGATTGGTGAGAAGAGTTTATGAATCTACAGAATATTAGTTTACCCAATTTTATTTGAACTGAGCCTACCTGATTGCAACAAGGAAGAATGACTGTTTTTCCCAAGGCTCCAATCCCAGTAGTATACATCCCTTCATTTTTCTTTCTTTTTCTTAAAGAATTTTGGCAAATGATTTCCTTCCCTGTGCTTCTTATCCCCTATTTTGTATAGGAGGGTTAAGGACATTCCTGGCTGCACAAAGGGGTCACCATCCAGGTTACTGATTAGGAAATAACACGGTTTGTCAACATCTGTCCCTGACAAACTTTTAAAACATAAATACAGATGGTTTTATTTAAAAGGTAAAAAGTCCAAATTGAACTCAAAGATGAAGCTTGTTTTCTTTCCAATCTCATTTTTTTCCCTGGATGTTTGGTACATTTTGTTCCTTTGTTATCAAGTGTAATCACATTTATATAACAAAATGCAATTAAGAACTGGAAATATGAGTTTTGTGATTTATTCAACAAATTTCTAGCCCAAATTGAGTAGAATTCATATATTTCGGGTATTTCTGAGAGTATTTTCCCATGATAAGAAAGAACACAAACCCCAGTGAAGAAGAATAAAGAGAAGTAGGAGGGAAACCAAGCCCTGGAGAAGTAGAATAAAGAATAATTGCTATACCTGTGGACCAGACAATTAATTCCCTTCATTCAGAGTTTGACTCTGAACTGCTGCAGCTGAACCACTCTTTGCTTGAGCTCTGATCCCTCATAAGTTGCACAACACTTCAAATGCAGATCACATTTGAGCATTTCTTGCTCAGGTAGAGATTTACACCCCAGAAAATATAAATCAAAGCCTTTACAGTCCATCTCCACAACACCTTTCTCTGCATCAAAGTTCACAGACTGACAGCTGGGTCCTGAATTATCAAAGAGAATTGCACAGTAAATTCTGTATAACGAGAGCAAGCTCTCCACCAAATGCCTAAAATTCAGGCAACATATTTCATGCTGATAACCCAACATATGGCTTTCAATAAACCATGTGATCAAGCTCCTGAACTTTAAGAAATCAGTCTAATGTGTATCTCAGGCCTGACACTTCCAGTGACCTTTGGATGCTACTGCTTTAAAAATACCATATCATGCACTCTTCGTGCCCCAGGGCTAATAATCCAATAAACCCACATCTTGTCATTGCTTCCTGTTTTGCTGAAGCTTTTCATCTCTCCCTCCCCTGACAAAAGCAAAGGGATTCCCTCACTATGTGAAACGGGTTGAAATGAAAAACATCAAATGGCACAAAAAAGAGCAAAGGGTTGTACTTAGAAAGGAGAAACCAAGTGTGGTTGGATCTGGGGGCAGGGGCTGTAAGGGGTGGGAAGAACCCAGGAGCAAGATGGAGCCACACACTGAATGAGTCAGGGGGACAAAGATGTTTGAAGTAAATACATCCTCATACCAGTTTGCAGAAACAGGAGCGCTCCAGGGTCACTCCATCCTGCTCAGCACTGCTGCCTCACACAACCATTGCCTTCCTTCAAGGATTGGAAAGGTGATGGGAATAAACTCAAAAGAAGGCAGAAGAAAACAGCTGGGGAAAAAAAAACCCAAACTTTGGAAAACACAGTGTATGAGCAAGAATTTAATTTGTCTAAACTAGAAAAGCAGCAACAGGAGATGGGAAATGTGTGTTCACAGCTACACACATAAAGATCATTATCGGGGAAAAGACAACCAGCAGCTCTCCAAGAATTCTCTGAGGAGCACATGAGGCCTTTGGCTTCATTTTCAACAAATACCTTGAACATGTTTTCAGACTTAAACACTTTACGAACTTGTTACTGCACTGGGATTTTTTTTTTCCCCTGCTTTGAATCAAACATCCCGAAGGCAGCAGTAAATACATATATATATTATATTTATTAAATATATGTAGTAATTATTATTAATGATTTGATGACCTAATCATAGGAATCTTGAAAAAACTTCAATTTGGCACAAACAACCTCAAAAAGAACATGGTCCATTTTGCCATGAAGACACTGTTTCCAGGGCAGGTTTTGCAGTGAACCCATGGTAACTATGATACCTGTCCCTGGGAGCAGAAGGAGCAATGACTTATACACTGAGTTATTTGCCAGGAACATGCAAGGCTGGTGTTGTGCAGAACACGAGGTCCAAATGCACCAAGTAGCACTGAGCGACGTTTCATGGTCAGATTTTTAGTAAAATATGGGGGTGGATTTCCCTTAGGATTTTCAGACCTTTATCTTTAAGAAAATCAAAAGAAAAGGGGATAAGAAGGGGGAGGAGACAGCACCATTTTACTTCAATGAGCAATCAGTGTTACAGCCCTGCTGCACCCTGCGTGGAGAGTGTGAGCAGCAACGAGAGTGGAAGAGCCCAGAGCCCAGGCACCGTCCCAGTCAGCTCTGGACACAGCATTTTCCTTCATGTGCTACCCTGCAGCACGGACCACAGTGACATCAGGGTGACATTTGCACCCTTGCTGACTAAATGGAGGCAAAACAAATTACTGGTGCTCCCCCGAAGCCCCAACAGCTACCCCAACAACCCCCAACACGTCCTTTGCACGAGGTGCAAATCTCACCCAAAAACATTCCTTTTTGTCTCCTGCTGAGCCTGCGCTTTGTAGAAGCAAAATTCCTGCAGCACCTGCACTCCTGCAGCACCAGGCAAACCTCGGGGGACATTCCAAGCTCCCGGGATAGGAAATGCTCCTCTGTCCTAAATAGGAGGCAGATAATCAAGGTTTTACCATACGATGAATAACCACGCCGGGCAATATTCCCTGAAGCAATGTATCCCCTGATCCAGATGGGAGGTGCTGTGGAAGCTGACAGGGGCTGCAGCTACCAAATTACACCCAAGATTTAGGAGATTGTAGAAAATATTCCCAAAGCTTTCTACTCCCTGTGCAGCTGCAGCACGGAAGGCAAACAGGATGTCAGTTGAACTGATAGAGGAATGTCATGTAATTGAAAAAATTTGGTTATTGTTGTATGAGGAAATGATAAAATCTTGTGCAAAGCATGGTTTGGTCAAGAAGAAATGATATGGGAAATAAATTATATCAGTTCTCCAGGCTTAAGACAGAGAAACATTCAGGACAATGGGCTTATTCTCAATTTTAACAGCCTGTGGTGGATGGATCAGCTATAACTTTCAAGAGAATGATGTTTGGTGTCTATTTGATTTGTCCACCTGTCAAACATGAAAAAAACACTTTCAAGAAAACCTTTAAAAAGTTCCTCTGTCAGCACAGCTCTTCAGCTGCACACCCAGGCCCACCAGTGCCACCAGAGCCAGCTCCAGCATCCAGCGCTGCAAAGCACCTCTACTCAGAGAAGATTTCGGTGCAAAGCCACCAGAAACAGTCCCAAGGACACTCAAACGACCAAAATAAAAGGAAAAAGCTGCCTCTTAACGTAAGGTAACTCTCAGGATGACATGACCTCAGACAACTCTGGTTTTCATTTGCAGTTGTCATGTAAGGCACTACACTCCAAAGACTTCTGAAGCAGCAAAATATTGCCAGCTTGGACTTCATCCTGAGCAACATTACATGCTTTGCCACAGGTAACCCAAATATTGTGCAATCATTGCTTTAGCAACCCACCAGTGAAAGAGGGGAAAGGACAAAACTGCAACCAAATGGAGCAAATGACGTAAGGTTGAATAATGAAAGGGGTGACTGCTGCACCCTTGGCCCGCTGTGAGGTCAAAACCAGGAGGAGTTTGTTGATATACCTTCAAAAATAGATGTAGCAGCAAGAACAGATGTGCTTATATGGAGCACAGAGCCCTGGACAGATGTGAGCTTTGCTGGGTCAGCCACACACGATGATTTGTCAACCACAGCCAGAAAAATGGTCAGAAAGACACATCATTAAACCCACACATCTAATGAGGGCAGGACAGCTATTGGGTTTGGAGAGTGAGAGAGAGAGAGCAGCCATGCTGACACCTGGAGGTACCAAATCCCACCTTTCAGATGGGCTGACAGGACCTGGAGGGGCTTGTGGGAATCCCTTCACACCCTCTGTGTCCCTTGGTGCTTCTCACACAGCCAAGTCCAACAACATCACCTCACGGGTGGCTGCCCTTAACACCAGTTAAAACTGGTTTAGCCTCCTTGTTCCTCCCATAACACAGATTTTCCTTACCTCAGTTAAGAGCTGATCTCATTCTCTGGTCCCTCAGCCATCAACAGCAGGTTTGTGGGGTCCCCAGGGATGTCTGTCTCTCTCCAGGGGTGCAGAGGCAGCCCAGATGCTCAGCAAAGTCCACTTGAAGCTCACGAGGTGCCTTAAGGTACATATGATTTCATGAATCCCCAAGGGGAAAACAAAGCCAAACTCCAGACATATATATAGAGACACAAGGTTTTCCTCAATGCCTCAACAAATTTATGTTTTCTTACTTTTACTCTTTCTGACTTTATACATCAGCTCTGGCTCTTCTGGAGGATGCTGTGGTTGCTTTCTACATGTCCCAGTAGCAGAGATTTCACCCAAACTCTTGTGTTTTCTAATATCACCAAGAAAACAACAAAGAAAAAAAATTTATCTGTCTGGGATATTTTTAAAGGATCCCTTGTGCTTTAGTTTGCAAAAGACCAGGCCAGATTTCTGCCACAGAAAAATTCAGCAAATGGGAGAGATTTGAAGGAAACTTGAAATTGGTAGAGCAGAGAAGGAAAACAGATTAAGGAGAATTATTTTAGACCATTATTTCATCTCTTAAGTCTTATAATTGAGCATTATCTGACTAGAGACTTAGACACAGGTCATTTTTGCTAAAGCATTTAGCTGTTTATCTTTTCTGCTCTGTATGCCATGATATTTCTGGACAGGAAAAGGCAATGTATCAAATTCATACCTTCCTATTCATTCCTTAATAAAAATCAGCTAATTGCATCAACTCTGCTCCCTGCCAAATGGAGACTGTCATTTTACTTGGCCTATTCCAGCTTGTTTTCTGTAGAAGTCATGATATTCCTGGATGCTTCTTTCTCATTTGAGAAAATAAACTTTGCAAAAAAACCCACAAAAAATGGCATAAAACTTCCACAAACACAAGCTGATTTGGACCTGGAAAATGTTGCTTTCAGACCAGGTCATTTCTACTGAGGCCAGTGGAATTATTACTCAGCGTTTGCCAATGAAAAAGCTCGTGTTTAGATTTTGTCTAAGTCAGTCTCTTCAACTTGTGTTACCTTGGGCCTCAAAGTAGGGCTTCAATAATTCGATGGAGAAGTTGAGTGAAGTCAGTGGAAATGTTTGCTGCCTCAGTAAGATCTCACCTTGCAGCCCCACCAGATGAATTGCTTCAGTCACACTTGTACTGTAGAGCAAAACATCCAAACTTGGTTAATGGCTACCAGAGAGAGAACTGTGGGCCATGAGGGTGCATCCTCCCTGTGTCAATCCCCTTCATTCCCAGCCCTCTTGGCCTGCATCCTGCATCCTCACCAGCAAACCAGAGGACATCTCCTCAACATTTCAGCAGGGGGATCCAAGTGTATGAACCCTGCTCCCAGGACAGGCATCCCCCTGCAGAAAGATAAGAAGGAAGAATAAGAAGAATTCAAACACCACTCGGCATTTCCAGTGATATTGGAAGTATTCCCTTATGGGATAAGGCTTTTCCTTTCTAACTCAGACAGGGAGATTGAAAATGATTTGCTGCTGGGAGCTCAGCCTGGTTTTCTAAGGAAACAACAAATCAAACACTGCAGAAGCACTGAAGGTTGGCACTGGGGTCGTGTGGGTGTTTGGCTGCTTCTGTATTCCCCCCTTCGCCTCCTCCTGCTCCAGTTTGAGCTGAGTCCAACAATGTGACCCAGACTATCTGCCCTGGTTGCACTACCAAATTACATCCTGCTTGCAGATAGCCTTAAATTCAACTCCTATTGGTTGGTGGTGTCCAAAAGCTTATTCTGAGGCCAAACAGCCCTGCAGCTCAACTCAGTTCACCTCCAGGGGCAGCTCCACCACCTCCAGCCAGATGAGGGTTCCAGCACCAGCTCCCACCTTGGAATCTCTTTGTGCTGTATGCAAGGAAGCAGATTTGGCCCAGAATTTTAAAGCAAAGCAAAACTCTCTGCAGATGCCTGGAGTCAGGAAAAGCACAAATGGTTTGGGTTGGCCTGCTGAAATGTTGGCCATGTTGTTTAATTGTACCTTTGTACACCAGATTCCAAGAAGGAGGGAAAAAGCAACTGTGTGCATTTTACTGCTGAGGTCAGGTTCCTGTCTCCCCACTCCTGATTCTCATTCTCTAATCAAATCATTACTCTTAATACAACTAGTTCCTAAAAGCCTGCTTGCTCATAAAGTGCTTTAACCTTAGAATCTTATTTACCATGACCTTAATTGAAGGGTTTGTTCAGACTTAATCTATAAATTTTTCTGTGTAATCAGTCAAAAACTCAAGATCAGCAGCCAAGTCCTGGGCCCAGAAATCAGCTGTGCCAAGCCCAGCCACTTTCGAGGTGACCTTAAACTGGGTTGCAATAACAAACCCTCTCTGGAAGTCCAGAACAATACAGGGGATACAGCACATTTAGAGGAAACCACCCCAGCCACAGAAAGACCAAAAAGCCTTTCATGAGGATGTAAGGCCAACCTAGAATACGTTGGGTCTGAGCCACCTCACTCTGGGACTTCATTTTTGAAGTTCTCTCACAGTGAAGTCAAGGAGAGTCCCATGTTTGTGCCTCACTGGGGAAAAGAGACCAGGTATCAGACCTGCACTCAGGAATTCTCCAAGGAAAAGGCATGACTTGGTAAATAAGAGATTTTTGTGATCATTTCACGCTGCTGGGAGCAGCGTAGCAGAGACACTGGAATGTCACAGTCTGGTCATTCATTTCCAAGAAATAATCACCACAAGAATATCTTAGTCCAGGCCACTGATTTGTGTCTGAGGGTACAACCCTTCCCTACACAGCTCAAGTTGTTGATTTGTTATACAAGATGCTTTTTGCTGAATTTAATAAAAAACAAATCAAGTGAAGTCCTTCCTGCAAGTGACTTTATAAGCTTGCTGTGTCTTTTTACTGCTCACACATCAGTTTGCACGCTAAAACATATTCTGCTCAGCACAAAGAATTCAGCATCGTGAACAGTCTTGTCTTTATAGTCACAGCTTGAATTTCACGTGGTTCTAAATTAAAAAAAAATATATATATTAAAAAAAAAAAAGGTGTGCCCCAAATGTTTTCTGGAAACATTTTGATTTTCAAACTATTTGGGTACCATAAGATGAGAAAAATCCTTGACAAAGAAGAGCTGCTTGCTGAAAGCATTACTTGTTTCGTATTTCAAAGGGAAAATTGAAAACACGAAGGGTGTAGCTATTTACTAGTCAAGAGTGTTCTTATAAACAAAATAATATAAAACATATCCTCTTTGCTGTTTTGTTGTTTAATCTGTTCCAGTTTATCACCACTTAGGGAGCAGATCAGAGGAGAAAATACAGTGTATTCTCCAGAAGCCTTGCGATAGGAAAAAAAAAGAGTAAAGGACAATGACATGGCACCAATGTGTTTCAGCTTTGTATGCACAGAACACATGAGACAGGTATCAATTTTCCATCAGAACAGCTGAAGAGAGACTCTCATGACATTTACCTTCAATTCTAGTTGGGCACATCAGGAAAAGTGAAGAAACCTGAAACCAAGGGAAGAGTTCGAGGTCATCCAACGGACAAAACGCATGTAGGAAATTCTTGAACTTCTTTGACATCCTCTTCATAGAAATGCAGCTTCAGCAAACAGATCAATAACAGCTAAGTCAAGTTCACTGTTAAATTGTTCTTATTGAACATTGTTTCTCATTTTATTTACAACTATTGTGCTCATCATAATTGCTTTACTCACATCATTTTACTCACAGAGAGCCCTGAGACTACGAAAAATATATCTGTGTGCCGAGTCTCTTGCAGGTGGGTTTCCAACCGTGAAAGAGTGGGGAGGATATTCGCTCTTTCCACTGGGCAGGAGAGGCTGTGACAGTGCTCAAGAGGCTGAAGAAGTGGAGCTGGTTGGTTTTAAAAAGGGACAGAACCAAAAGGTTTTTTACTATTTCTACATCTGTAGAACAGCTGGGTTTATCCTGTGCTTCTTCCAGCCATTTGATCAGATTTCTGTTCTTCGTAAACCAAACAAGGGCCTAGAAATAACACTGCAGTAAGTGGAAAGTGATGCATTTGCTGACACCGGCCCCTTGAAACGCCATAGAGCTCAGAAGAGCAAGCAGAAATGCCATGTGAAGTTTATTTCTGTTTCCAGACCCATGTGATTCTCTGGGAGAGGGCAGCTCTGCCCAAATCCAGGCAGCTTTTCCAACTGTAACAGGAAACCCCCGTCAGCAATGCCGTAATTCACGGCTGAGGCCTGCAAGCCCCACCAAGTCCTGCTCTGAGCCTTGGTCAGGGATGAGATTGGGGGGTGGTTTGAGCTTGGTTGGCTTTCCACATCTCACTCTGTTAACATCAGCAGTGTGGGGATTTTAGGCTGCAAACAGCCCCGGCCAAGATGAGAAGTATATGCAGCAGCAGCAGGGGTGAAGTTGTGCCAGTTTGCATCCCCTTGGGTACTGCTGATGAGGGAGGGTTTGCTGTGAAAAGCTGAGTGTCCCATTCACACCCTGGAAAAGTCATTTACAGTTTCAGTCTCATGGATAACTCACAGGCAAGAACACATTCTGAGCCGTGTGCTCCAGTGCTGCAAAGCCAGGGCAGAATATCAGTTTGATTTCATCAGGGAAAAAGAAATTTCTGGGATGAAACTTTCCTCAAGATTCTCATTCTTTTCTCTAAGTTGAAGTAGGATTACCAGCTGTATTTCCCAGTTACCTGGGACCAGTTATACAGATTCTCCAAGACATCAAAACAGATTAAAAGATCTGCCATAAGGCAGAGGAACTGTGTCTGTAAGGACACGCTTCTAAAATCAGAAATACCTCAATGTTCAGGGCATAATTCAAGACCTGTCTCTCCTGCTGTCCAAATCCATACCACGTAATGTCAGCACCATGTAATGTAGGGTGACACACCTACAGGGCAGGTTGGAGGGGTTTTCTGCAAAGCAAAAGAGAAACACAGAATAACTGCCCCTTTCCCCGAGCACAGAAACGTTTCAAGCTATATGTGACTTCCTTTACTGTTTAGATTGGCCATGCTCTCATTTTCCCATCAGAGGACTAAGTTTTTCCAGAAAAGAAGTCAACTCCCAACTGCAAATGCCACAAAATTCAGATGTCAGAAGTTCAACTTGCCCACCAAAAAAGGTTTGATCAGAAAACGGCCCCGCCTCAGACCAACGTTGCTGAAGTAGGGACCAAAGCTCTCCAAATGACCTGAGCATCGTTGTTCTGGGCTGTACAAAGAAACAATGAAAGCTCTGCTGTCCACGGACAGAATTCCAGTTGCTTCCTCAAGGCAAATAATTCATAAAGGCCAGCACAGAGTTATGTTTACTCATTCTGTGATCAAAAGGGTGTCCTGAGCGAACAAGTTTCTTTGGAGACATGCCAGACAGTCTTATGTCTGTTCCAAAAATAGATTGAGGCAAGTGGAGATTGTGCCAAAGAGGACAAGGTAAAGGAGAGTGCAAGACTGGTAGACTGAAATGTGCAACATGGAACTGTTTGTTGCTTGTGTTCTTTGATGACTACAGATGGGAATTTTTAGCTGGAAATCATCCACACAAGGAATTTGAGAGTCCAGCGTGGTGGTTTGGGGGAATTGCAAGCAGTTGGCTTTCTGAGCAGGCAACACTTACTGCTCTCCTTCCCAAAGCCATGAGTCAGGCTTTGTACAGGGATCCAACATGAGTAAAAGCACAATGAAGGAAAATCTAGTAAGCCTCAAAACATGGCTGCCTTTTCTTGTCTCTCAGCACATGGATCTGATTTCTCTGGCTCTAAAAGCTCGGGGTCCAGACTGGTTCCTCTGGGTGGACAAGGATGTGAGCACCTCCTTCTTTTATTGTGATGAGGCACAAACACTGGAAATCCTGAATCACCCAAAGAGGGCCACAAACAATGCAATAACATCTTTGACGTTATTGGAAAGATGTTTCACATCTGCCTCCCCCTCTTCTGGAAGGGAATAATTGGCTTCATTAGTAAGGAGACAAGCAACCTTTCTTCTTCCTAGCCCTCCTGTCCAGAATCCACAGCTGAGTGACCCAGAGCAATGCAGGCTCCTGCTGACAGGCATTTCTTGGTGGCTGATTTCACCTCCCAGCACATTTTCCATGGCACGTCATGAAGCCCTCCAAGTCTCCTCCTGGTCCAGTCAAGAACTGCAATAGTTGTCATATTCTGTTGAGCCTCTCTTGCTTTTCTCATACATATTTCATCAAAATGGTCTCTCTTTATAGAAAGTTTGTTTCTTTCCCTCTTAACATGTTATTACTTACCTAATGCAAAGCAAACTATACTCATGCCCCTAATGCATTAACTCTAATCCCTGTTACAATGATAAATTTGTGGAAAACTGTGCGCTGATGTGAGGCAGAAGAGTGACTGAACGTGTGAGGATGCAACCAACCATCAACCCATCACAGTCATATCCCGTTCCTTGAAATCAAGTCTTACTTGGAAATGTCCTTCTTGCTTTCGCTGTGCATCACAGGTCACACCTCACAGCACCTTGATTCTGCACTGGGGATAGTAAACACCTTTCCTGCCCTGTAAATCCTGCTCCTAAAACAGGTTAAGACACAAAAAACTCATGTTGCACCACGGGATGAGGTTGCAGCATAAGGTGTGGCACCACCTCATCATCCCCTGGCTCACCTGCCTGCCAGCAGACTGCTGGGGCTTAAGGAGGGGTGATTGTGTCCAGCAAGAGGTACTACAGTGCCCAGAGGGGTCTGTGCAAGGCACTGCACCCAAATTCCAAATGACACACCACCCACACATTGCTCCACATCAGCCCACCAACACTCAGCTATTTTAACAAGGAGCCTGAAGCAGACCTCAGTAAAACGAGTGAGGAAATGAGCACCAGGATAGTTTCACTTTGGTAAGTGGTTGTTACCAAGCGGTGCCTCGCGGATACATGACTCAGCAGTGCAGTTTGCAGAGCAGGACTTAGCTGTGATTCACATCTTTGGGCTTCCTGTGGCACCTGATCCCCTCTTTTCCTTGCCGTGAAATATCCTCCAACAAATCATGAGGACCATCATGACCTTTAATCAAAAAATTGGAGAGCCAGTGTTACATCCCCCTCCCACAGCCCTGTGAACACCCACAGCAGGCATTGCCCACACCTTTGTCTTAATGTCAGTTGGAGCAGCACAGCCATGGACAGCCAGAGGCTTGGTTAGATGCCACCTCCTGTCCCGCTTCTTCCCTGGTGGAAATCATTTGTCCTGTAAAGACATGCTCACCAAGATGCCACCACTCCAGAAAATCAGCATTTTCCTGACTTCCTAAGAGCCTTTCTTTTATACAGAACTATGTTTCATGTGCAAACCCCAGCAGAACACATTTTATGGTTCCATAAATGAGACCCTGGCAGGGGTTTTGGAGCCTTTGTTTTTGAAAGGGGATCTGTGCCTTTGCACCCTTTGCAACGCTGCCTTCCTGCCCCAGTCAAAACAGATGTTGAAATCTACAGTAATTTTCAGTACGCTCATTAAAAATGAGTCAATGATTCATTTTTGCTTCCTCTTCTAATACTTTTTTTGACTCCTTGACATGCATTTAGTTGGAAGATTACCAAGATCTGCTATCTCACAGAAGGTGGTTTCCTTGAAAGAAGGCAGAGCTGATAGTGATACTCTTCCATGTGCTCACAGGGGAAGGGAGAAACATGTCCTCAGCAATTTTGGACAATTTCAGCATCACATGAGACACTGTCTGGAGCATGTTTGAAAGGCATGGACTTATGTCCCACACCCCTGAGACCCTCAGGCTATAAGGAAAGAGAAAACTGGCTCTGTGTGTACTTGCCATCATCTCTGTGCCAATTCAGCTCTCAGCTCAGCGTGAAGTATTTTCCCTAGAACCACAGTGTCCCTTCTCTCTTTGCATTGGATGAATTCCATGGTCAAAAAGCACACAAAAGAGGAACATCCATTCCCAGAGAGAAACCTCCACCTGCACTGTCACATGGAACCCAAAAGCTGCAACCAAGAGGTGCAGACCTTCAAGGTAATATGTGTGCTAATTAATGAACCCACTGCTCAGAGCTAAAAACGCTCACAGAGTCCTTCCAAAATTGGCAAAGAAGCTGAGGAACAAGAAGCAAGAAGCAATTTGGGACCACCTAAGTGGCAGCAGGCTCCCCACTGCTGCACTGGACCAGCCTTGGCAGGAGGGGCTGCAGAGCCAGGACACGGAGTCATGAAATCAGGGGCCAATGATGGAACTGAGTCTCTCATACTGGCAGAAAAAAAAAACCACTTTTCTTTTGGGGAGGAATAGAAAAAAAACGTTTGTGGGGGTTCAAAGCATCAGGGTCACCTCATATCCTGACTTCCACTCACCCCTCTGGATTTTGGGGACTGGCTTTTGTTCAAAGTGAAAGGCAAAACTGCCCCCAGCTTTGACAGAAATAAGGTGTTAGACTCCAGCTTGAGTCCTTGCCATGACCCTTGCTCTTCACTCCCTCTTTTGCTCCATTCCTCAATAAAGCCTTTCTCCTGCAGTTCTGGGCTGCAGTTCTGCCTGGAACCTCTTAGTTTTCTTCAGCTGACACTCCATTTCAGTTTCAACATAAAAAATTGCTCCTCTCTTCACCCAGACAGCATCTCAGTCTCCACATGAGCCAGAAAATGCCGGTGATACACCATGGGAAACTAAAAACAGACAAACAAACAAAAAAATTAATTAACATTTTTCGTTACTGCTTTTCAGTGCCAACAAGCTTTTAAGAAGCCAGGCTTTCAAACAAGAAAAGAAATTACTGAAATAACTGCAATTTCACTTTTTAAAACTCAGCATATTTTTTTCTTTTTTTTTTTCCATTTTGATCAACGAAACCACTTTTTACTTAAAACTGCCTCACTAGAAACACGAGGGATGGCTTTCACTCCGCTTTGCTCCTTAATGAGACAAAAGTGCTTTGGGGGTTTGGATGGTTGCATATACTTTGCAGAAATGTGGTAGGTTTGGGGTTGGTTTTTATTTTTTATTTTTTCAAAAGGTTAGGCTGGCACTGAAAAAAAAAACACCAAAAAACAAAAAACAAACAAACAAAAAAACAAACAAACAAAAAAAATCCCACAAACCAACAAAAAAACCCCACCCTCATTTATCTGAAATTTGTAATTATGGAGTGAAAGGCTCCAGTTCCCCAGGAGTGCCCCAGTACTGCTGACCCGTGGACGGGGAGCGCTGCTCAACACCCTCCCTGCTTGGGTCCCTTCCAGACCAGTTGCTCCCCTCGTGGGACTTGGATACCAACCAACTTCACTGACCCAAGACCTCGGAGCAGCTCCAAACCTGCGTCTCAGATGGGAAAGGTTGGCACACACCAGGCCAAAAAAAAAAAAGAGAGAGAGAGAGAGGAACACATACCCAATTCTGTAACATTGCACATAAAAAAGACCTCCCTTACAGATCCTGCTAATATTTCTGTTCCCAATGTATGAGTTATTAATATTTAGTATCTGTGACTCATTAATATTTACTTTAGGAAGTATTTTTATGAAGTTTGACTGGTTTTCTCGTTGCAGGAGCTGACGGAGGCTCCTGTTGTTAACAGCCAGGGAGCCCTCCCTGAACAAACTTTGCTGGTCACTGTTTAAACTGAGCTGCTGGGCTCTTTTACGGCCCTGAACCTCCAACACCAAGCACTGAGGCTCTCAGGGATCGCTGCTGATGGCTCTGCTGAGACACAGCTAATTTTAAATCTGGATCTCATGGCAAAGGAAAAACGTCTCTTTTACTGGCAAAACTGTCACAGTCGAACGTTGTGTTCAGATTACGGGAAGAGAACACACACAATCCCTTTTTTGGGTACTTGGCATTAATTTTATCTGAAGTCATGGATTATATAAGAGGAGAGTAGAGACCTCACACAACTTTCTCCTGCGTCAGTGAGGGACAGACGGGGGGGTCAGGGACCCCCTCCACACCGAGCCCCCCGTCGTGCCATACCGTTCACGAGGCCAACGGGCCAGTGCTTGACCACTTTTCCAGTAACTCTCCTTAAAACTGGATCACAAGCATTTTCTGGAACTGCATCCAGAGCTGTCCACAACATCAAGCAGAGCTGGCTTTTAAAGTCTCCTTTTCTTGGTCTAGACTGGAGACTTTGGAGCTCATGAAAACTTGGGTGTTTTCATAACTTTATTGCTCTTGTTAAAATGGTTGGTGTCCAAACAAATTCCGTTTTAGTGCTTTGGAGTTACAGACAGCATTGTTCTCTGATAATGGAGCTGTTCCCAAGGAAAGCATTGTCCAGCACTAGGCTACTCAGCTCCGTGCATCTGGTTTGCAGTAAGGCTTTAGGACAGCTTGACTTCACTCATGTGTTTGGAAGGGCTCACACAGCCTGCTGAGCTGGCCAGCTGCCCTCAGACGCCTGAGACTGTTTCATGACTCTGCAGATGAGAAAATTTCCATGGTCTCCATCTTCCCACCAAAAGCCTGTCCTCAGATGGTGCTGCATTGCCTGACACTGAGACGCATTTCAGCAGAACGTGCTGCTCCCCAGCAGCCAGCACTCAGTTTGGGTTACTCTGCTTGGTGACATCCTACAGGGGTGCCCTAAATCACCCCTTGACAGCATTTCAGAGCAGCATTTTTGTAGGGTTTTCCCCAGTATTTTACCTCACACACGGCAGAAGATCCACAGGTCCATCTGCAAACACACCTCAGGATCCCCCATAGGACTCATTTGGCTGCCAAAAGACCTCCAGGGGGGAAAAAAGCCCCAAACAAACCCCAAAAACCTGAACAACAAAGAGTTAAGAGAGCAGTAACTAGTTTTTATCATCTCAATCAGTACAGGCACGGTGCTGCACACCTTTACCTGAGCCACTTCTACAAGATCATCTCTGTATCACTCATGGGACAATGCCAGGCCATGCCTGTGCACCATCCTGGTCCAAGCAGATGATAACCCTTCACATGTAATGTCATGTTTCTTTTAGCCTTGAAAATTATAGAAATAACAACTGAGAGGGCCATCAAGTCATTTTCTAGCGCATCCTCCACCCAAAGCAGGATCCAATTTTAGCAGCTGCCATCCAGTGTATTCTTAAAAACCTTGAATGGTGGCCTAAGAAGTCCATGCAGATAATCTGTTCCACTCAGAGCCTTTACTAATGGCCAGTCTCAGTGTTTCCTACTACATTTTAAGCCCATCCCTTCTCAGTGATGGCCCTTTGGGCAGGAAGAACAAGGATCCTCTCCCCCTTTTCTGTACCTTTACACACTTCAAGCATCCTCTTCCTCACCTTTGTCATCCTCAGCTATCTTTTCTCCTTTCTTGAGGGTTGTTTGAGCTCTCAGGTCTCTTTTTGCTTCCTCCTGGACTTCCCACAGCTGGCTGAGTACTTTTCAGGTGGTGAGGTACAAACCCAGACATCACCACACCACACCAGAGCCCTGAGCAGCACAAAGCACGGCTGAAATATTTCTCACCTGCTTTTAGACCCTGTCCCTCTTTGCATATCTCATATAACATTTATCTCCTTTCCCATAGCATGGTGCTTTTGACTTTTTTTTATCTCATTGGGCTGAGTTATTCCTTTCTGATTGGTCTCCATGTTTTATTATTCCTTCTATTCTTCCCTTCCAAGTGACAACCTATTTTTGCAGGTTGCTTCTTCCAGCACAAGTACTGACAGAGTTTTGGAGCCCCCTGCATTCATATAAATCATTTTTTGATTAAAGCATGTCAAAAGAGATGGTATAAAAAACCCTCTTCCAGTAAATCTGTATTGGGTTTTATTATATTTTCCCCCACCTTACAAAGCCTGTTGAGCTGGTGGAGAAGGAAATTAGGCTGCTTCTGATATTTGTTTCTGACAAACTTGTCCTCTGGCCCCTTTGCTTAGTTCACAGGTGGTAATTTCTCAGCTTCCACAAGTGCAAAAGATAAATGTGCAGAAACAAGCCTTGAAGCAGCTACTGAAATAAAAACTTGAGGATATCAGCACCAAGCACTTCTCAGGACAGTATATGTGTTGGTAGGTCCTCCCCTGGGGTCATGGTCACCCATAGACTCTAAACTAGAAGAGTCCCAAACCTGAGGGAAGCAGCACTTGTAAGACATAGTAAAGCTCTGAATTTATTTCGAAAGCCTGTGCTCCCTTCTGCCCTCAGTCCTCACATTCCACCTGAGCCTCCTGACTCTTCACCCACTATAAATATCCTTGTATTTGATTTGACACTCAATATCCCTGCGAGGTGCTGGGCTGTGCAGTGCCTGATGAGGGACACTGTGGATAACCCTGTCCTGCTCACGTGGCACGGAGGGTGAGGAGCAGAGGGAGCTACACAAGGCAAACCTTGTCTGTTGACTTAACTCCGTAACCCTATTTTAACCACTGTCAACAAGATATAAGGGTGGTTTCTATTTACACTGAGGCTTCTTTACACTGCTCTTTCCACACCCTAAAGTGGCATAAATGTCTCCTAAGTGCCCTAAAGTAGGTCCTTAGTATAAATGAGAGCAAACGCCGTCGTTTGCAAAATGGCTTTGAAAACATCGCCCGGGCGCATCCTATAAATGACTGTGGGTTTTTGGAAGGACACCCACCCCAAGGTATGCCCATGCTATACATAGCCTCTGATGAGCTCAGCACGGGGTGAGGAGCAGCCAAAACAACCAGCAACAAGACATTTCTGCCTGAAACGGCAAGCTGTGAGAGCCCAGCTTCTCACTGATCCCAGAGGGTTATCAGTGCAGGAAAACAGGTCACCTTCACCGAAGTCCACGAAGTCTTCTCTTTCCCTTCCCCTCTACTTTCATTCAAACTTCCAGTTTTTATGCCTTCTCCACTAAAGCATGAATCTGAATCCCACTCCCAGAAGGGAAAAAAAAATTCCATTTTTCTCCTGCTTCTTTGTGTTTTGCCCTCAGCTTTCACTTATCTGGGCTTCATCCCTGCTGCACAGAAAGAACACCCAGCTTTGGCTGCCACGTTGCTCTCACATGGCACTCGTGACAACATCATTTTCTGGTGGATGAACACAGGACAAAGCTGGAGCAGGAGGAGACAACCATTAGCAAAACCAGGGACGGTGTCAAAGGATTTGAAGCTGACCCAAAGGGATGGCTCAGCTTCAGCCTTACATTTTGGGCGTTATGCTGCTTTGATCTCTAAGCCAACCAAGACCTAATTTTTGCCAGCGTATTCATGGAATTGTAGGATGGTTTTGGTTGGAACAAACCTTAAAATCAACTAGTTCCAACCCCCCAGGTTGTGTTGTTTTGTAGCACCAACAAATAGGAAATCCAACAACTCTTGCAATTAGCAGGTCTAAGAAACATTTCAATGACCACTAGCCTGAATTCGCTTTTCTACTTACTTTTGAGTTCTGCTCATGAAAGTCTTCCTGAACATTTTCAGCAAAGGAGATACTTTTGCAGAAGGGAGAGGGGGTGAGAGCAAGCACAAACTGGGCATTAAAAAGTTCAAACGGACAGATTGGAATTGCAGGGACTGCCCCAGACATGACATTTTCCTCCTGCAGGAATTAGTGGCAATAATGGTGTTGTCTTGTCAGTCCTTGGTTGGATTTTACAGGTAAGCACTGTTCAGCCACAGCTGCATCAGGCCAGCCTCGGAGTGATGCAAACACCTCCTGTTCTTGTGGTACATGTAATGGAAAACAGAAAATTCCATGGCATTTTGTCAGTCAGGACCCCCTCCCACGGCTCAGCCCACGGTTTTGGTCCAAAGCCACGTGGTGCCCGTTGCCTGGAGGGTGAGTTATGAACCTCCTTGTCGTGCTGCTCTTTTCACCGAGATGGTGCTGAATTACCGGGAAACCACTTGGTTGGATTTGTGATGCTGTCGGCAAGGGGGAGCTTGGAGAAAACTTCAAGGGGAATTTATCTGTCTGCTTTTCCTTTCAAAAAAAAGGGATATGTTTAACAACAGCCTGCTCAGATAGGGATGACTTCACCTCAGTTGTATTTTACAGCGTTAATTCATTAAATGCATTTTCCAACTAGTAGAGTTTTAAATCTACTTCAGTCCTTATGTTGCAGGGATTTAAAGACAGTGATTTTCCCTTACTCTCAGGATGGTTCACTAAAGGATACATCCTATTTTTGATGGGATAAAGGCTGATTTTTAATGCTTGGGTATTGGGCAGTTTAATTTATTTGTTTGTGGAACAGACTCTGCACAACCCAATCTCAGCTGGGGTCTCCAAGGGATACTGTAGTCCCCAGGAGTAATCCCAAATAGCTCTTCTAAACACAAACCCAGCTTTGGCTGAGCATTAAAGACAAGGGAAGCATTCATTCTGGGAAGGTTTTATTTCACAAATAATTCAGAAATCAAAATAAAATGGAAGGAGGGGGAAAAAGATATTTTACAATTCTGTATTTAGAAAAAAAAAATCTAGTTTATAAACAACCACACGGCCCCTTGGAAAACATGCAAAGGCACACGAAAATTTACAGGTAACTTTTTATACATAGGAAGTAAAATACACCATTTTTCATAGAAAAAAAAAAGAAAAAGCAACTCTATGAACTGGCCCTAAATATTTGGACTGCACAACTGACCAACTGGAGCCTCCTCTATCGGGTGTTGGCTGAGTGTCTTAAAATGGAGAAACTAATGGAGCCAACGGACCCTCCCCCAGCTCACCAGCCACAGCTTCAGCTTTTGCCCTGGTTTTGTGTTTTCTGGAGGTTTGGCTGAGCCAGACGTTCTGCAACAACGTCTTGCCTTCAAAAAAAACCCCAGTGTATTGGCAAAGTACAACCAGGCAGCCTCAGCTTCGCCTCCAGATCCAACCTGGGTGCTTCAAGTCGGCACGTGCCCACAGGTCTGCTGAGCCGGGGGCTAAGGAGGAATCTGGCGAGATAAAAGACGTGATGCATCTTTAAGCTGCACTGAAATATATTAGGCTGAGGCATGTTTTGGTATCAGAAATAAAATCAGTAAATATCTGGCTACAAACTGGTACTGTCCCACCTGTTTATGAATAGCTAGCACGCGTGATTGCAGGCAATCGATATATCATGACCGCCTCGGAGGACCTGATCACTCCTAATTCTGGTGGAGGTATGTTTAAATGAATAGCACCCCAGGACCTCGAATAATATTTGTGTGGTAAAGTCACAATTTCTCTTTTGTACAACAAATACAAAAATAAACAGATACAGACTTAAATTAACATCGGTTTCTAACAAATCCAAACCAGTTGGCTGAAGATAAAAATACGCAATTGTTACTTGAATTAAGCTTTTTTGGACACTTCTGTTGGAATAATAACCCTCCCCTCGTTCCCTTTCCCTCAGGTAGATACATCCCAAGCTGTTTGGATTTTTATGTGCTCACAATAATCCCCTGGGCTTTACTCCAAGAGACCTCACGTTTGTTTCCATCACCTTCCATCTGTGATTTTCACAGAGGTGGGATCCTACAAGGTGTTTTATGTGCTCTTGCAGTCCCCATGACCCTGATTGCATCTCTTACTCTTTCCAATTCAGTTAATAGCCCTGTGGCTGCCACTTGGTCCGTGATGGTCTCAGATTCATTGGATGGGCTTGAACCAGACCGTGTCTGTCCCAATTACTCACAGTGGGCAGAAACAGGGAAGCTTTAGCTCACTGCCAACATCTCAAATGCTTCCAACCAGCAGCTTTTCTGAGATACGTTCCAGCTGTTTTTTAATATCAATTTACCTAGTAAGAAAAAAATTACTCAGCTTTCCTATCTAAAGTGAATACTGTACATCTTGGAGGACAATACTACATAAACAGAGACGACACGAAGAGTCACTTCTCTCTATCCACCCCAAAGGTAGGTTTTCTGTGCAGTACTTTTGGAGACTTTTGGAGCAAAGAAGCTCCAATTTCCTGTTTTGCAAAAGGTCTCTTTCCAAATTCAGATTTTACAGAGAAATAATCCCCAATGGTGAGACAAACTGAGTGATAAATGCCATTTAAATGTCATTTTCTTGGTGATTTCATGGTGTTTACTGAATTAAAGAAGTGCTTAATCCTATAAATGTTTTTGGTCTGTGTTTTGAAATAGCTGGAAGAGATGGTTCTTTTATATCTGTCTAGAATAAATCAAACATACTCAGAGTGTAAGAGCAGCTATGAGACATCTGCCAAATAGAGGGAAATATTTCCCCATTTGTTACACAATATTATCATTCTCTTATTGAGTAGAAGAACTCTGCGTTTACAGGAATGGAAGAACTACAGTTGACATTGTCTTCTCATGACTAATGAAGTTATGTGTAGACACCAAAACACCACCAGATTTGTCTTTAGACCAACTCTAAAAATTAATTTCCAATATAAAGCAGAGAATACTCTTCTGCCTTAAAAGAGTAGGTCATGGTTGGCCCTTCTCCTGGCTTCGAAATGCATTTGGGTGCAGGTCAAGACATAATTACCAAAATACAAAATAACATAATTCCAACACCTATGAATTTTGCAAAACCCACCATCCTGCATAGCCAATGCTCCCAGGTACAGGATTTACACTGGCAGTGGGGATCTGTTGGCTTCACAAATTGGACAGGAAAAATGAATCTACCCCAATTTATGCCATAACTTTGAAGTCTCAGAACTGCACACACCACAAGGAGCTTCACAAAGGGAAAGTGAACGTGCTTCCTATGGATGCAACCATTCCTAGCAGAAATAAGATTAATTTTATCACTATATGACTACTACAGATAAACCAACCAGCACTGCTGTATAAAACAATACACTGCATTTAACTGTACTTGAAATGGCATGGAATATAGGATGAGATGTGCCAGCACAGGAGCCCCGATTCACTGACTTCTCATAAGTTGCCAGGCTTGCAAAATACCTGTGAGTGTTTGACCAGCAAACACTAAACCTGCTCCTTTGATTATCTGGTGGCCTCATTTTCTGCAGGTTCTCTGCCACCATTTTACGCCCCACTCCAGTCCCCAAAAACCTTGATGTCTGGCTGCCAAAGAATGCCCTCTCCCCAAACGTGACACCATCGCTCAACACGATGCCCCAGCAGCCTTACACAGCAGCGCTGGTGCATGCCCCCTCATTGGGAAAAGATCAAATTGTCTCTTCTTTTGCACAGAAACCACACAAAACCACTCTCTCGAAGCCCATCCTCTCCCCAAACAATGCAACTTCTAAACCAGTTTCAAAGTGTCCAGCGCCTGGACAGTCTCTCACTTCTGAGTCTGCTCAGCCACGCATGTCCTCACACCCGCCACAGGAGATGCTTCACACCCTAAAAATGCCATCCAGGGCCAGGCTGAGATCCCTACACCTGCTGTCCCTTGAGCCACCACCATGCTGTGTAGCACACCTCTCGTAAATTGGAAGTTAGAACAGTTTGCCGTTGCTGAATGCCCCTAGAGAAACAAAACACACGAGACGAAAAGATACAACGCTGCACGGGTGCGATGAGATGCGAACAGCTGAGTCAGAACAGCTGAGTCAGAACAGCTGAGTCAGAACCTGGGGTCTTCTTTTTTTTTGTCTTTTTTTGTCTTTTTTTTTTTTTTTTTTTTTTGGTATGTGTCCCTTTTCTTTTAGAATTCCCTGAAAGAGGTCGGCAAGGAGGGTACGGTCAGAGCTGATGCTGTCAGAGGAGCTTTCGCGTCTCCCGGAGGTCGACAGAGCCCTCTCCCAAAGAAACCTGCACCTTCCCTGGGAATTTACTGCTTCACAGCAAAAATTCGGAAAGCGTTACCATCTGAAGGATTCTTCAAGCTGGAGAAAAAGAAAAGAAAAAAAACCACATAGAATTAATTAAATTAATATACTGAAGACACAAAGTGCAATTGACCCAGAGGTGACTCCAAATTTCTCCTATCTCACTCCTAGCAGGAGCAGGAGAAAGATAAAGGATGAAAAAAAAGAGTCACAAATCCATGATTTCACCTTTGTTTTGTTTTCAATCCAGATCTATAGTGCTAAGGCCAACAAAATGAGCTAGAAGGTGACAGCCTCTCTTACAACCCCAGCTTTTATCCAAGGAACATTGTGCTCCTTTATGCAGAGATTCAGGCATGAAAAGGCCTAAAAAAAAAAGTTGTCAAATAGGCTGGCAGGTTCCCAGGGGCTGTCTGGCCTGTCTCCCGGTGCTAACAAGGGGAGTAGCCAGATCAGCTCACCTTAAATGACAATAAATATGGATATTCAATCTGCAGAAGTGTCTCCCGCCACTTCAATTGCGTGTCATTGTGTGCATGGGGGCAAGAGGGTGTGCCTATTCCCTAGTCCTATTTCTTCAGCCCTGCTGGGCTGAAAAACCCCAGGAAAAAGACAGAATTCCATACTCCTGCAAAATAAACATTTCAACAAGGATGAAGACTCAGTAAATACTAAAAGTAATTTTTTCCATACCCGTTTGGGTGTGTATCTTTAACAGAGGTTACTTCCAGTGTCCTACAGGGTAAAGTTTTCACCCTAATCTTTGAAAAGCTATTTCACAGTCTGGTGGATCTCACAGCATGAAGCTGTTCCTTATTGCTCAGTGTAAATAACACTTTCCAAACCTTCTTGGTCATCCCTGCTGAGAGAACTTCTCTGGTTTCCCTCACCTCCCAGATCAGCACTGGCTGCTCATATTGCATATCCCTGCTAATGCTGGGATTTATTCTTAGCTAGGGCACAGTTTGCCATCCAAGTTAAAAGTTATCTGTTAATATAAAATTTAAGTGCATGCAAGACAGAAATAAAATTAAAATTAAAAAAAAAAAACACCTCACAGGAACAGGAGGTTTTTCGCCCAAATCTCATATACTGAATTGCAAATCACAGAACTGCAAATGCTGACCCTGATAGATCTATACTAAAAAAAAATCAAAAACAAACAACCCATTTAACACCCAAATCTTTCTTGATTTAGTCTATTTTTATTTCCTGAGATGCTCTACAGCATTCTGGGATATCCATTAGTAAAATAAAGCCAGCAAATTTGATAGGATTTCTTATGCTGTTTATAAAAGTGGAACTACACAGAGCAGGTGAAGTTAATAGTGACCAAAAACCCTTATAATAGTGGGACATTCTATACTTGGAAGAATAGCTTTGAGAAATTAGTACTTTCACACCAATATCTGACCAAAAAAAAAAAAAAAATGCGTCACAGGTTGAAAAAGGAGTTTCAAATTAGAAAGGACCAAATGAGCTGTGACTTGATGGAATTTCGGAAGTGATTTGCAACTGGTCGCTCAAACCACCAAGGTTTGTCCAAAAGAAACTACAAAAAATTACAAGGATGGCAAATCCATCTTCGAGAAGTGTTTGATCACCTCTGAAAGCATTACTTTACTCATGTTTCTTTTGGGAGCCCCCGGTGGCCTAGTGGTTAAGACGCAGGGCTGGTATCCTTGAGACCACGGGTTCGATTCCCGGTCAGGGAGCTCCCCGGGCAAGATGGTGCTTGTTAGCCCTTAAGGCAATCCATCTAAGAGAAGGACACTC
>JAWWES010000021.1:17060534-17105450 GCA_035583135.1 Lophotriccus pileatus | reverse complement strand
TGGGGGTGGGGGGGGGAAGAGATTTCAGACTTTCCCAGCTATATTTGCAAGAATTCTTTATGCCAATATTCAAAGCAGTATCCAGGAAGATTGCTGAAGCCTGAGGGGCAATGAGCCTGTGCTCAGTTTCCCTTTGGGTATGTGTGATTCCAAGTGATTTAGCACATGGACTATCGTTTTCATTCCTGAAAATTCATAATAGCTTTTCAAAGTACAGTATACACTGTATATATATAATATATGAATGGCATACACACATTATGCTACAACTTGTACGTTCAGATTTAGTAAGAACACATCCCAAAAAAAGTCTACTTACTCAGCCTCAGGACTTTGTAAACCTAACTCCAGACATCTGAATTCCAGTGATCAGGTTACTCACTCATTTTCCTCCCCAGCTTAGACTTTCTACAATACTGGCAGCTTACTTTGAAAAGTGCCATGAAACTTCAGGGCTGACATGTCATGGCAGAGCCCTGGATGCGCTTTGCTAATCCCCACAGAAATACTATCCTATCCCGACAGGGAAAGTCAGCACCCTACAGTTGAGAGGAAGGATGCATACCTCATACATGAAAATAAACTATTTTCCTTCCAGCAATCTGCACTGAGAACAACTTTGCTTTATCCAGCTGTCTCTGAGGATGCCGCAAGAGGAAAGATTTCTGTCTTTCATCACTGCTGAAAGCCATCTGACTAAGCCATATTAAAAGGTCACAATGCCTTAGGATCTATTATGTCCTTTTTTACTCTGGGTCCATTATGTTCCTTCTACTCTGGGTCCATTATGTCCTTTTTACTCTGGGCCTATTAACAAGGGGGTTGTTTTGGTCTTGGCACCCATCCACCACTGTTATAAAGTCCAAACACACAGTGGAAGTGTCAATCATAGAGTTGTTGGAGGGGTTAAGGTAATTCTGTACTTGCCCAGCTTTGTCAGGAAGCTGTGCACTGCTCAATCATTTTCCGTTAACACTGAATACCTGTGCCAACTTTCAATTAATTACACAAACCCAGCAGCTAAACTGTTTCTTTCTTCATTTTTTTTTCAGTCTGCTTTACCTTTATCCCACATGTATATAATTCTTTTCATCTCCAGATGAGTCATAGGGCCCACTGTAGTATTGCTTTCTTATCTACAGTGTCCAACAACTGAAGCTCATCCTGTAGTAGTTAAGTATGTCCCTTTCCTGGAATACCTTTGCTCCCATTGCCATTTTAGACCACTTAAATACGTCAGATATGGAGCTGGGAGAAAGGACTTTCAGAAGGCAGTGCTTGGAGATTGATGGGCAAGAACATGCTCTACCTACTTATCCCCAAATTATCGCTGCACGTCGCTGGTGACGTTCCACACAGACACTAAAGGGAAAGAGAAAAGTTTATCTGTGGTACTAAAGACAGACCATCCTCTTAAATGAGTCCAAATGAGAAATGTCCTATGCAGGACAAAGGATTAAAGAGAAATTCCCGTTCAGCTTATACACGGCATTTCCAAGTCGTCCTGGGTAAACACGAACACATGAAAGGCTGATTATGGCCCTTCCAAGCAGCACCATCTTATACTCAGCTCCTTTCTTCACAGCACACAAGGCCCTTTCATTTGCCCTCAATCAGCCATAAAAACCACTAGAAAAGCTCCCTGAGCAAAGGCAAACAGAGAAGTGTAACCGCGCCGCGAGCGCAAACAGCAGCCGGGCAGTGGACAGTCCACAGCACTCTGCCATCCCCAGAGCCAACCCAAACACACTGGGCTTGCTCATGCTCTGTGTTTACCCTCTGGAAGTCAATCAAGCTGCCTCTTCTGGCAGTCCTTCCCTGCAGGATAACGTGAGAGCCACTGAGGAAGAGATACAATCACTGGTTCTTAGAAAGGCACGCGATGCCTGACAAAAGCACTTCAGGAGACCGGCAGGGCGAGTGCTGGTGGGGACCAACCCACAGTTGTCCTTCCTCACTGTCCTCTGCCCTCCCTTCTCTCTTCCTTCTCCTTACAGTCACAAAAGACAGGATTTTCCAATTGCAGCCCTCATTTCAGCAGAGCTGGCAAACAATTTTATATGACATTCAAGTGCACTTTTCTTTTACCCTTTTAAAAACGGTCTTAACAAATCATTAATCACCGCATCTGTCAGCAGAAGTGCACAGTGGAAGTCAGACTAGTCTTGGTCAGAACTATATTTGCACATTGGGAAAAGGCACAGAAAAAAATAATTATTTGCCTACATCATTTTGTGGCCCTGTAATATTTTGATGGCACAGCAAAAATAGCTCAAAGGAGGGTCTCTGGCATCAGGTGAAGAAAAGCTATTCATGGGAATTGTTGATGGCAAAGGCATATTTCTTGCTCAAACCTTTAAGGTCTCCCTCTGAAGTGGGAGAATACATTGACCAAACTTTTATTTTGGTTTCCTGAATTACAAAAAGCCAATAGCACCGACCCATCCACCCATAAACTCCCAAAGTCCTTCCAGCTATTTCCAGTGATTCAAATTCTTTGCAGATGGAGCCACATTTCTCAAGCTCTGTTTCTCTGTGGTCCAGAGCAGATTCCCAGCACCACCATGGATGTTTGGCTCACATGGATAAGCTCTGATGATCAGTGTATGACAAGAGGACAGATGCCACCTCCAGCATTGGGTGGTAGCTGATGGCAACCCGAAGACCATCAGAAGATCCTCTGAGCAGACTGTCCCAAAACACTCCAAACAGCCTGAAAGATTTCACAGGGAGCACATGGGTTAAACACTAGGGAAAATTTGATGCTTTTATGACATTAATGTAATGGAAGAACCTGCCGAGGCAGGCTGTGGAATTGCCATCACCGGAGATGCATCCAGGGCTGGGCCAGACCTCGTTTATGAATAATGGAACCAGTCCTGAAACTATGCAGTGGATGGATTCGATGACCCATTAGCAGCCCTTTCCAACCAAAACAGCCCAACGATCTAAAGCGTCCTTCACTCTGGAATGAAATTGCTTCAGGAAACCTCTTGAGAAAAACTTACTTCAGAGGAAATTTGCTGCACCTCTCTCACCACAAGGAAAATTAAAATACAGTTAGAAAATACAAAAAGTAGCAATGAAGTGAGGCATCAGGCACTAGACTCACCATGTATTCCATATTAGAGGCCGCTGGGTACACTTGACCTCTCAATTTATTGTGGAGCATCAGTATCTCCTGTCTGTCTGAGAATAAAATGGCTCTCTTGGATCTGGAGTGAGCTTCCCCATCCCGATATTTGCTCAGGATGCTCTCCAGGTGACTCGAGTTGGGCAAGATAAAGCATTCAGCTGCCATTGTCAGGAGCAGTACACATCCAAGAGGAGTGATCCAAGGTAGGGCAGGATTCATGCTTTCTCCTTTACAGCCAGTAGAAGCAAAGATGAAGGTGATGGTAGGTTTTCTTGCTGGGACTCCTATGGTTCAACGCAGGTCTGGAATTTTGGGAGAAACAGGCAGTGAGGGCAGTGCCAGAGAAGCTCTGTGCATATATCACCTAACAATGAGGCCACAGAGCCCAGATTTGTGCTTGGAAATAAGTGATGCCTACAGTTCCCATTCACCCCAGTGACAGTAAGGCCTGAACAACAATCCCCTGAGTGATGGGAGCTCAGTTTATTACACCACTGACGTGTTGGGACTGAGCACTCCCCAGACGTGGGAGAAGGTTCCTCCTGCACTCCAACATCTTTGGTGGAGGTGCCGCCCCACAATGCCCAGCAGCTCAGAGTAATCCCAGCTCCATCCCTTCACAGGGAAGGGGAGACATTCCGAGTTATTCCCACCAAGAGCAGCTGCTAAAGTAGAGAACAGGACAGGAATAAAAGGGAAAGTAAAATTCCCAGGCAGCTGGATCACAGAGTTCAGGCTCCAGCACGGGCTGTTCCGGAGGCCCCGCTCCACAACGGAGTCCAGCAGAGCGGCTGCCAGGTGGTGTGAGAGCGGCTGTTTGTGGGAAATGTCACTGTAACACCGAACAACGCCGATCCCCGCCGGCAGTGACACCCCAGGGGGGTCTCTGATGCGGCGCTTCACGTAAGGCGGGAGCAGGGCCAGGGATGTGAGTTGTGGAAGCTCAGGAGGAGCAGCAGGAGCACCTGCCCTGCCCCGGCCACATCAGGTGTTCCCCTGCACTTGGAAGCGTCCGTACAGACAGTGCAAGCACAGGATCTCCCTCCTTAGGACTAAATTTTGGAGGAAAGTTTCCCCATCCCAGCCTACAACATGAGGTGAGGATCTGGTTTTGACAGCAGTGTTGAAAGCCACGCTGAAAGCATTCCTACCCAGCAGCAGGAAACAAACCCCAGATTAGCAGGAATTATTCAAGAAGTTTCATCCCAGTGACACGGGATTTGGACACACTGAGACCAGATGAGTTGGAAACCACCCAAGGCAGGGAAAAGCCATCCAGCTCCCAGCTGGAAAAGCTATGCTTCAAGCACAAAGCCCCAGATCCCCATTCCCCAGACCCAGCACAACAGCAATCGTGGAGGGCAGTGGCAAGCACGAGGTGCTTCGCACAGGCAGGGAACCCCAAAAAGACTTTGAGACTATTGAGAAACCCTGAAAACTTGTTGGCTGACTACACAAAAGACACAAAGTCTCTGTTTGAGGCTTCTTTCTTGTACTGAATATTAAGGCAGATGAAAACCAGCTGCCCTCAGCCTCTCTCCAGGCAGCACATTAAGCCTTTGCCGGGTTAGGACAATGCAGGATGTAATTTGCTCAGTTTAGGTAACGGCTTCTCATCATTTCCTGCTCTGTGGAGCAAGTCCAACACACACTCCTTGTCCCCAGCTCTGGGCACACCTGAAGACAGGACGTTCAGTGGCATTGGGACAAATATTCCTTCAACCTCATCCTCTTCTCAGCCCTGTTTGTGGCATTCGCTTCCCCCCACCCCGAGCAGGAGCCTGACTTTCTAACCCAGCTACAGAGGGGCAGGGGCAGCAAAACGAGCAGTTTACTGTTGTAGACTGTCTGACCCAAATTCAGGGAACAATTCCTACTTTGAGGCACTTCCCCGGGAGTTTAAAAATAGTTGCAGTGCCACGGCCGTTTACAATGTGGCCATTTAGCGGCGGCAGCTCTCCCTGCAGCCTGGCCTGGAGGCAGAGGAACAGCCGGCGCTCAGAGGCTGCCGTTGCACCCCTCGCTTGGCCGGGTGCCCTTTGCTAAATAGGAGCCCGAATCCGCCACCCATTTAAGGCAAACACTGAACTTTCAGAAAGGGCAGATTGAAAGAAATCAGCTGTAACATCTGAGAGCCAGAGGAGCTGCCCCACTCACGGCTCCGCAGAGAAGCCAGCGCGTCTGGTTTCGCGACCCAGCCAAAACCTTGCAACAGATGGTGCTTTATTCCTCGGGATGTGGTTCCCTGGATCCCATTTGACAGCAAGGGGATACCAGCACCTCTCTAAAATTAGGTCACTTTGAGTGTGTGGGTCCCTTCCTCTGCTTTGGCTCGAGGTGGGGAGCGCAGAGCATCCAAAGGGAGGGGAAAGGAATCCGAGAGGGACAGAGTGGAAAGATTTCCCTTGTCAAATTAATTGAAAGCAGCAGAAAGATGCTCATGTTTCAGAAAGCTCTCATCGATTTCAGATGTCCATCCATCTGCCTCTCAATACCCTCGTGCCCAGGTGAAAAGAAACCCTGGGACACGTGTTGCAGCTCAGCCAGACCAAGTGTCCTGCAGAGCCAGGGCAATGCCTCCAGGCTCCATCAGGAGCTCCTCATATGGGAAGGTTGGGGTCATGTTGCCTTTGAGTTGGAATTTGATATTATTCACAGAAAATTATCAGCTGACAGTCAGCTGAGGAAATCTCTGCTGTTGATTTCAAGTGCTCAAGAGGAGCATTAGCACAACCCCCCTTTAAACACATCAGGCCCTTGATACTGGTGCCAGGTAAACATCTGGGAGCCATCAGAAATGACTGAGTCAGCAGAAACCAACTCCTTAATGTGCTGAAAAGCCTGTCCAAAGTGGGGACAGAGAGGAGGCCTTCCTCTGGGGTTTGAGGGAGTTAAAGAGCAGCACTGGACTTTGGAGAAGATTATTTTTAGAAAGCTATTTCCCCAGCTAATGGATGGTGTCTGCTTTGCACGGAAAGCAGGAGAGCTGGTCTCATCTGAAGCCTAGCATGTCAGGCTGCTAAAGCCACATGCAGGCTGACTCCTGTACTTCAGGATGTCCTCATGTCACCTTATTCCTTATGGATATTGAGCTTTGACTGCCTCCCTGGTAAAGTACATGAGTGGGTGCCTACTCCTGGGTGATGGGTGACTTTTGCAGCTGAAGCATCCCAGGACCTGTGGAGTTACACCTGGCACAAGCTGGCAAGGCAGGAAAATGCAAAAACCAACTTGGGATATCAGGAAAGCATCTAAAACAGCAGAGCAGAGGGGAGTTAGCATTCTAAATCAGCTTCTAAACTGAGTTAGTCTGGGATCAGCTTCTAACCTGAGTTAGCCTGGGTATAAAAGCCTCAGGCTTTTATAACCTGAGTTAGCCTGAGATCTAGGATAAGTTAGCCTGGGATCAGCTCTTAACCTGGGTTAGCCTGGGATCAGCTTCTAACCTGTACAAAGAAATCCAGTGATAAAGCCACAACATACTTAAAGCACTAAACTCCAGCAGCCCATCTCTTTACCTGGGATGCACACTTTTCAAGCCTTAAAGAATTTTGTTGGCTTCCAAAGAAAAGCAGGATGACAAGTTCCTTGACACAGGACAACTTGACACATTGCACCACGCACACCATAAATTCAGCATCTTCAAACCCACGGGCCAAAACATCTGGATCTTCCATTACAATCCACTCCCACAGAACCCAAACGGGTGAGTTTTTATGTAAAACCATGTAGAAAACCCACAGGTAACAAACACCACTTGTGGTGACACTGAAATTCCTTTTATCAGGACTTTAAAGCAGAGTTGCACAAACTCTGGAGCACACTGGTGTGCCCACAGGCATTGGCTCTTGGGCACTGCTACAGCATCCCTTGGATATTTTCTGTTTGCATAGAAATCCACTCCTGTACTTGCAAACTCCTCTCATTCATTCAAGATCAATGTTTATTAATCTTACATTAACCTCTGCAGATCATACAGTAAGGGAAGCTCAGGAGGTATTGTGTTATTTTATACTCTCCAGGAAACTTTTTGGAGAAGTTACTAAAATTGTGCCTTCTTAAAAAAGTAATTTCTTGCACACACCCCCCACCCCAAACCACATTTCAGAAGCAGGGACCAAACTTCACACTTACCTTGCTGAGTACTTCCAAGTCTCCAGGTAATTGCAGCTTCTCCAAGCCTGCTTGTGGAAAATAAATTATGTATCTGAAATATTTCAACTAGGAGGAGGGGAGAAGGATGGAACAAGCCTCGGGAGGTGCGAGATGTGCAAGGTCTCAGCTCAGCAACTCGTACCAAGTGCAGTCTCACAGAGCTCCCCAGTGGTATTTATGCTCTCCAGGCAAAGAGGACAAGCGTGGATCATCCAGGGTTTGGCAACGGGTGTGGAGTAATAACGAAAAGAAGGGGGGGGGGTGGGGAAGGAGGGGGGAAAAAAGCCACGGAAAGGAGGCAGGAGCGAGGAGCAGAGATTGGGATCGCGGCAGTTTGAACTCAGTCATTGGGGCTCAGCAGAGCAGGACCATCCTCCCAAAGGCGGGAGCACCGGGAGGGGAGAGGAGGAGGAGGAGGGCAGCCCGTGGTGGTATAAAAGGGCTCGCTGTGCTTTCCCCCGCAGTCGGTGCTCGGGCAGAGCTCGCAGCGCTGCTGATTCCAGGAGCTCCGGTGAGGAGGGAGGGGGAATCCAAGAAAGGGTTTTTTTCCTGCGAGGGACTAAAGCCAGCTGGCTCCTCTCGGCTGCCAGCTCAGCCATTCCTGCTCCTCACAGGGAAATCCCACAGCGAGAGATTTGGGATTTCCCAGCTCCAGCCCTCCAGCACACCTCATGGCATCCCCCATTTTTTCCCAGAGCTGGGTGTCTGCTGGGAAACAGGAGATTAATCCCCCTCTGCAGTTTGTTCCCAAAGCTCTCCCAGCGCTGACATTCCCCACGGTTTAGTCGGGAGCTCCAGGGAATAAGGAAAGCAAAAAGCGAGTGAAACCCCCAGACAGGACCCACCTCTCCTGCCGTGCCGCCGATGCCCCGACAGCCCCAGCTGTGACATCCAGCTCCGTGCCCATCGCCGTGGTTTTACTCACGGTGAAGGGAAACGATTGAGCAAAACACAGGCTGAAAGTTCCTTCCCTTTTCTTTAAGTAAACAGCCGGGAAAAAACAAACCGCTCTGGTGAGTAACAGCACGGGTGTGTTACGGCAGCTCTGCCGCGGCAGCTCCAGCCCGCAGAGGGATGAGCAGATCCAGGCATCACCACGCACGGGAGTCCCGTGCGATCCCCATCCAGCAGCACTCCAGGGACAGCACATCACCCGGGGTGTCCCTCTGTGGAAGCAGCACCAGTGACAACCCAACGTGGAGGCAGGGGAACATCAATCTCCTGGGATTTGGCACACCCAAGAAAAGCTGCCGTGACTTTTCCAAATCCACTGCCTAGTCCTCTCTCCAAAGTTCCTAGGGAA
The DNA here is from genome assembly GCA_035583135.1 of Lophotriccus pileatus. Classification (NCBI taxonomy): domain Eukaryota; kingdom Metazoa; phylum Chordata; class Aves; order Passeriformes; family Tyrannidae; genus Lophotriccus; species Lophotriccus pileatus. Next base: position 17,096,856 of record JAWWES010000021.1, on the reverse strand, counting down.
AAAAGTCCTTCCATTCTCTAAGCAGTCAATATTTATTTCTTCAGGCAAAACACCAACCACTTTTATTTACTGTTTACTAGAAGGGAGTTTTCAAGATATTCCCAGGGGTTTGTTTGGACCCAGCAGCGCTCAGAAAGAAGAAGGGCATTTATCAAACTCGTTCAAGAGCAGCAAATATTGGCAGTTGAGAGAGCACAACTGCTCTGAGCAGAGAACAGAACCCTCTGGAGTGCATTCCAAGGCATAACTGCTGATTTGATTTGGTCTCTTACACCATTTCCCTGAGAATCTTTCAAGGAGTTGCAGATTCCCATCACTCGGGGTGTATCTTCTCTTTTCAAGCCAGACAGGGAGCCAGTCCTCACCAGTCAGTCCCAGTCCTGCAGCCTGGTACAGCCACAACACCCCTTCTGGCTGCTCTTCTCCTCTGGCCACGCTCTCCCAGCTGTGTTTACAAAGAGTTTCTATTTACTTCAAAACAAACTGTGTATGTGAACTGACAACACATGGTCCAGCAGTTGGGCCTGGCACTTCTACCCTGCCAGGAGTAATTCAGTGCAATCTGGGCAGCTTGCTCCCAAAAAAGCTCAGACTTCGCCACCAACACTGGCAAAGACCACCCAGAACTGGGCTGACAGAAGGTTCTGAACTGCTTTACTGTAAAATCACTATCTTCCTTTTTTTTTTTTTCCTTGCTCCTCTGATTCACTCTGGGTCAGTGAGTTTGCTGTGTTTCTTGAAGGCTTATTTAATCAGCTGAAAGGTGCTGCAGCCCCCCCAGTTCCTAATTTCTCTGAATAACAAGGGCCAACACGGTGAACCATCGTGCCCCCACACAGGCTGCTACCCCAAAACCACACAGCTCCCAGCCCTGACTCACAGCCCTCCAAAGGTGCTGTTCACCCCAATTACCATAAAGCTGAATTAACTCATTCTCAATCTCACATGCCGACGTACAAATCATTTCCAGACCTCAGAGAAGTTCGGTATTTTGTAATCTCCACAAATGTTCCTATGGGAAATGAATCCCTGTAGGATGGTTTGGGCTGTCTGACTGCTCCATCAGCCCAGCTGCTCTACAAAGATTTGATTTTTTTAACTTATTTTTTTTATATATGCCAGGCTGGTTTTCACTGCACAAGGTATGGTTGTGTTTAGGGATGAGCACAACCTGGAACGAGGCTTTGTATCCAGCTCAATCTGTCTGAAGTCAGCAGTTTTGGTCCATATGTTCAACTAAAGCCAAAACAATCAGAAGTTACTTTTAATCATTCCACATTATTACTGCCTTGATTACAACGTCTCCATTTCATATGTGGTGAAAGCCACATAAAGCAGGCTGCATATATAAGTATATATTAGGAGAGAGGCTTTTAAATGGAATAACCAATAAATGGGAAGAGACACAGATTTCCCTGTGCTCTCCTAATTGACCATGCAGACAGCATGTCTTGACCTTCAACTTGAATTAATTCCCCTTTATTTCCTATTCAAACAGGCAATAACGGGCCCAAAGCGAGGCAGGGCAGAGGGAACAGCAGAGGGAGAGGCTGAAAACATCAGGGTAACTCTTGGTGTCCTCTGGGTTTGACTCCTCCTCCAGAGCAGAGGGAGCACAAGAGGAATAACAGGGTGAAACCTGCAGGAACTCGTCTGTGACCAAGTACAACGAGAGCACAGTGGGGACCAGCAGGCCCTGGGCTGCTCCCGAAGGGCACCAGGCACGGCCACACTCAGGTTTGGGGAACCCACCCCCTGCTTTGCTGCCTCCTCCTGCCTGGGCTTTGTCTCTGCCTCAGGATGATGCAGTGGGGCAGAGGTAGCCAGGAAATCCCTGCCACATCCATCCTGCTCTCCAGCAGGGATGGGGTGAAGATGTCTTGACCCCACAGCAGAGCAGCAATGCAGAGGTTGCTGCAGCAGATGAATTAACAAATTAATTAGCAGAGGAGTTGTGGGGATCCAAATCACATTTACAGATTTACTCCCAAGCACAACTAATATTTGGAACTGAGAACCCCTACTTATCCTTTCTCGCTCTCTCCAGGTCAGCCTGGACTGATCACACAGGTTCACCTGCAGCTTCTTTTCCATCTTGTCACAATAAAGAACATTCCCCCACATGTTTAATCAGATGATGATATGCAAAGAAAACAACTCCCCATAACACCCGTGCTGTTTCATCAGTGCCCAGGTAAAAGTTGAGGTAAGAAAAGGAAATGAGCGCACAAGTAGCAGCAATTTCAGAAAATTAGGGTGGGGGCACCACTGACCACACTAAGTAGAAGGGAAATGTGAACTAAAAACTACAAAATTCTTCACTGTGAGAGTGGTGAGGCACAAGTTGTCCAAAGGTGTAGATGTCCCATCCCTGGAAGTGTTTAAGGCCAGGTTGGACAGGGCTTGGACAAACCTGGTCTACTGCCCTCTCCTGCAGCCCAGCCCCAGCTGTGACATCATCCCCAGGGGATATTTGCAAACCAGTAATTTCCCAATTAAAATACACACAACCTCCCCCACCCCTACCCCCAAATACCTTAATTGTGCCTTGTGCCTTTGATAATCCTCCTCCCCAACCCCATCCAATTGTTCCCCTGCAGACCTGGCCTTATGGCACAAGGTTTTCCCAATAGCCCTTTGGACCTGCACATGCAAAGTTTCCAGTTTTGAAAACTTTAGGTCTTAATGTGCATTTAAAAAAAAAACCAAACAAACAAAAACAAAACATTGCTTAAACCCTGATGTTTAAAGGTCATTAAACAACCACCGGATTTACGGTGTATGGAGGGGGTGTTGCTCTGGGTGTTGGGGTTTTCTTTTACATAATCACACACAGACAAAGCAAACGATCAAAAGGCTGTAAAATCCTCATTTTGCAACAATGGCAAAAGCTTAATCCAGAAAATAAGAATTGTGGCTATGTGTCCACACCACTGTTGCCACATATCTTTTTATTTCCCCTTGAGTAATCCACTGCAGAAGTCAGATTTTACCAACAAGTGCATTTGTAACATGCTCAGTGAAAAAATTAAAAAATTCCTACCATCTGAACACTTCCAAGTCATACTAAGAATGGATTGCAACACTTGATTTTTAAACTGGCAGTGACTCATTGCCATATCTTTAAAATAATTAATAACACTTGTAAGTTCTACTAAGTAATGTATTAATTACTGATCACCTGCAGTTATATCTGGACTATTCAGGTAAACCTACACTATCAGAAATGCAGCTTTTCACAATGCACTGGAGATAACAGGTAAATAAATACTCAACACAGCCACAAAAATAATTAAAAACAGGGTTTCTGCAACACAGAAAACTACTTCAACCAGGGTGCAGGAACAGATGTGAACAACCAGCACAGAACAGCCATTTCAAAGCCTGATTTCCCTCCTATTTGGAACAACCCCCCACTCCCCTCAGATTTCAAACACAAAGCAGGATGCTCAATGTCTCACCAGGGTGGCTCCAGGGCAATTCCCATCAGGGGCATCCCTGCCTTGGGAAACCCTGGGAGCACCAGCCCTTGGGCAGCCCCAGCTCCAGGGCACTGCGCCCAGTGAGCAGCCAGCAACTGTTTTCCCTGCAACCAGCCAAAATCCAAGTGAGCTTTGGACAGAAAATTGTTTCAGAGTTGCTGGAATGTCACCAAAATCAAGAACAATGTCTCAGTCATGATTTGTAGATCAGAAAATACTAATACCGCTTATCTATGAAAAAAATGATACACATTTGGATATCCAAAACAACTGACAAAGCATCAGTTGAACTTTCCCAGCATCAGGATTGCAGTAGTGATAAAATTAACCCTGCCTGAGCATTCCAGAGAGCATCCACCTCATGAGCACCCACCTCTGAGCAAGGAAAACAGGACCATCCCAAAGTGCCACAGGGCTGGACACTCCCACCTACAGCCGGAGCCCTGGGCAGGAAGCTCCTTCCTGGATGGAATGGTAACAGCATCGGCAGCAGTGAGCCACAGGCAGGAAAATCCCAAGCTCTTCAGCATCCAAGGACAGGGAACGTGAGTCAGGGCAAACCAGGAGGGCTTTCAACAGGTCCTGCTGCTCATCCAACACTTTTTTTTACCAAAAGTTTTCCACAGAAATGTCGACCAGCTAAAGGAGGGAATAGTTTAGTTGGAGACAAAACACCACCTACCTCAGAAACAACTGTGGGGGGCTTTCTGGAGGATACAGAAGGGATTCCATTCCCTCTCCTGGCTGGCCAGGGCTCAGCTCAGTCCCAAGGGACTGCCACATCTCTTGGGATGACTGATTTCCTCTCCCTCCCGCTCCCCCGTGAAAGTTCAGCTCCAACCCAATGCAAAATAGGACATTCTGAAGTTTCAAGAGCTGTAAAATTGAAAGAACATAATCTACACTTCAGTTGGGAAAGGTCCCCTACACCTCATGGAAGTGCTACATGGAAATCTTCAGAGTTTCCAAGGGTAGGATTTACACCTGAGGAAAAACAAAACCCACACACACACCTTAAACCAACTTTGTGACTTTTATTGATGGGCGACAACTTTATACTTCTAGATATCACTAAACTGTGTACAATTAGGAACTCAACATTATAGGAGAGCAGACAGCAAAATTAAACAAAGCAGACTTAAAGAAATATCAATCTTAATTATTTTGCCCATTTTCTTAATTTCATGTACACAGAAGCATAAATGCAGTTTGAAATTTCTTAATAGCAATAAAGTTACAATCACCCATCTATATAGACTAACATCTTAACTCCAAATATTTGATCTGCAATGTGTACTTAAGCAGTTTCTCATCGCACAATTATTAAAATGTGTCTTCTTATCAGGAACCAGCAACTCTGCAGTTTGTACATGTTTTGAAGCACAAAGGACCATTTCCATCTCATACACATCGGCTCATATTTTACCACTTATCAAAAAACTATTGGGGAAAGCAGAGAGAGCTTTTTTAATTTTTTTTTTAATTTTTTTTTTTAAATTTTTTTAAATTTTTTTTTTTTTTTACTGAAGTAAAGATAAAACATTTTCACAGAAATCTACAAGTTCTGTTGCTGGTGCAGGGTTTTCTTCTACTACGCATTTAGAAAGTGGGAATTAAATGTCAATCCCTTTATTATCTTAGGATTCAGCATGAACTCAGATTAATTTTTGTTTCGTATTTTATTTTTTTTTGTGATTCACGAGACTCGAGTCTTCCAACCAAGCGACTTCATTCTGGCAAAAAAAAGTCAACACAAACTACGTCGTGCACAAACCCACGGTAGTTTCCTTTATCACTCTTATAGTTGCAAGGGGTGGGGGAAAAAAAAAGGGAGAAATTAAAAAAAAAAAAAAGGAAAAATTAAAAAAAAAAAAAAAGAAAAAAAAGGAAATTAAAGGAAAAGAAAAAAGATTCACTCAGAAGAGCATTTACAGGAGAGGAAATTAGTGATAGCTGGCGTCCTAGAGAGCAGGGTGCTGCACGCGGGGGGTCACAGCAGGTCCACGCGGCGGTAGTACAGGAGGTAGGCTGTGCGTTCCGCAGTCGGCTTCACCACCTGGTACTGATGGATCACCTTCACCGCCTGGTCGTCGATGCGCAACCAGCCGTTGAGCCCGATTTGGAAGACGTCCGTGGTGTAGTGGCCGCCCGTGGCGCTGTTCCCGTGGTGATACACAACTGCGGGGAGACAGGGGTGAGGCACAGAGCAACACACACACACACACACAGAGCCAGGGAAACCGGGAATAACGGGAAAGGCTCACTCACAGAACAGCCCGAGTTGGAAGGGACCCACAAAGATCACAGTTCAACTCTTAATGAAGGGCCTGGGTGGGGACTGAACCCACGACCTTGGCGTTATTAGCACCGTGTTCTGACTAACGGGGTGAACCCGCTGCCCTTCAGTGTTTTCTCCAGATGGGATTATCTGGCTTAGGCAACAATCTTTAAGTATTTTTTAGTTCTTGCTTACATTTGATTCTGTGTAGAATCACTGCATGGTTTGAATTGGAAGGGACCTTAAAGCCCATCTCATTCCACCCCTGCCATGGGCAGGGACACCTTCCACTATCCCAGGTTGCTCCAAGCCCCGCCTGACCTGGCCTTGGACACTTCATAGAATCACAGAATCAGCCAGGTTGGAAAAGACCTCTGAGATCACCAAATCCAACCCTGATCCACCACCACCGTGGCTCCCAGTCCACGGCAATAAGTGCCACATCCAGTGTCATCTTAAAGACCTCCAGGGACAGAGAATCCACCACTTCCCTGGGCGGCCCATTCCAATGCCTGATTACTCTCTCTGTAAAGAATTTCTTCCAAATATCTAAGCTAAACCTCCCCTGGCAGAGCTTAAAGACCATGCCCATCCAGGGATGGGGCAGCCACAGCTTCTCTGAGAACTCCATCCCAGCCCCTCCCCACCCTAACAGGGAAAATTCCCTCCCAATATCTAATCCAACCTTGCCCTCTGTCAGTGTGAAGCCATTCCCCCTTGTCCTGTCACTCCAGCCCCTTGTCAATATTTGTCATGCTTTTCCAGCATACCAATCTAATGATTCTAAACAAAGGGTTAAGTAAATTAAGAATCAAAAGCATCAAATTACTTTGTATAACTTCCTAGAGGATTTTCCGGAAAGGATTTGCCTCACAAAGGCCGTTTGCAGTGAGTGCAGCACACTCTGCAGAGCCTTCCAACAGGTACTGCCATACTTAGGGGGATAGTCTAAGCTACACATTCACTCTGCTGACCACAACAGAAACTATTTGTAAATAAAAACCTCTCTAATGGCCTATTAAAAAAATCAGGTCAAACTATGTAGTGATCTATTTAAAAAAAAAAACCAAAACAAAAATCAGGGCACACTTTTCCAACTGGCTCACATTTGTCATCAGTGCAGTTACCCCCCTCCAACCACAGCCTTCATTTTCACTGTAATATTATTCTGAAAAAAAGTTCTAGGAGAGAACCAATTCTGAAAGAACCAATCTACAAGTTTCATACTTATTAGTTCTCAGTAACCTCCTTAACAAACCAGTGAACTGAACATCTCTGATTAACTGCTAATTCCAAGAGAGACTCAAACTGCCTTCTTTCCTTAACTCTCTTTTCTGCAAAAGGCACAATACTCTCCATCTATACATGGAATTGTGGAGGAATTTAGCAAGTTTTTAAACCTGAATTATTTTCTAAACTTTATTGTTCGATAGGTAGGCAAATTCTGAATGATATTTGAAACTTAATTTGGTGACACAGAAGTTGAGGTTCAAGGGGATGCAAAGCCAGCATTCAAACAGCTTTTCCCAACGACATTTGAAACATTATTCTGAGAATCTGTGCTGTATTTTAGGCACAGTTATATCCCAGCTGTTTTTCAGCTTCTGCTGCTATTTGTCAGGGTGGATCTGCTACAAAACTTTTTGCAAAGTTGGATCAGTGAGATCCATAAATACAGAGGTAACAACATACATGTATATAACACATGCAAACCCCCCATTAAATACAAGAATTTCACCCCCACAAGCTACTTCACTATAATTTAAACTATAACTCCAGTGTTCCTACAATTCCACAGGAAGAATATGCATTGGCAACACAGGGACCAGAGGCACAGAGATGGAATACCTGCAAAGAGCCGGTAGGTTCTTTGGCCTTTAAAAATTTTACTTTTCACACCAGGAGAGAGTAGCTCTGGAGGAGGAAAACAAAGTCACAAAGGGAACAGTTAGAAAATTTCAAAATTTAATTTCAAGGGGATCAATTACTTCTCAGAGAAACCAACACTGTCATGAAGGAGAAAGTGGAATTGAAATTTCTTCTGTAGCCTTTAAAGAATGGTCATGGTTTTGATATCTCCTAATCAAGAGACTGAATTTTTAGGTTTGCTGAACACTGTAGTTTATGGAAGGTTTAAAAATACTACTAAAATGAAGGAAAAAAAAAAAGAGCAAAAGATCAGACTCTTCATTTTTTCCCTTTCATTCTTGCTGTCAGGCAATGACAAGGCTGCATTTTCTATAAAACACCAGTTTCCTTCCATCAGCCACTAATTATTTAAATAAATCTGTGATAAAAATATCCAGTATTACTTGGCAACAGCCTTGTAGAGGGGACATAGCCCTCATTCCAGAGGATCACTTCCCATTATTGTCCTCAGCAGTCTATAATTACTCCATATTTACTCCAGCCTATAACCCCATTCCATAAATCCACAGGAAGCTCTTCTTTGGTAAACCCTTTGTCAAGGAAGCGCCAAAGGTTTTTAAATCTTTCATCATAATGTTCTTCCCAAAACAGATGCTCCAACTCTTACAGAGGCAATGTCAGGTTCAGCAAGACTGAACTCAGAAACCCAAATATGTTCTTTTTAAGAATAAAATAAAAGGAAAAAAAAAAAACCCACAAAATGTTCATCCAAATTACTGAGTTTTCAGACAACAATGAAACAAAAAATCTTGTGCAGAAGAAATAAAATTGAAACACAGACACCCTGAAGAAACACAGTGTTACCTGTTCTCTAAAGAGGGGGAAATTCTGTTCAAAAATCTTTACCTTTACTAATTTCCAGATCAACAGGATACTCAATATTCTTGATAAGCTTCTGACACCCCCCAGTCTTCTCATACACGAACCGCTTGAGGTGCAGAACAAGAACAGGGGGCAGCTCTTCCAGTGTGACTCTTCTGCTGATCTCCACCTGACACACACAAAGAACAGCTGTAATTTCTTGTTAACTGCTCAAAACCACTCCTTCAAATGAGGAATAAGTGTTTGATTTTAAATACACTTGTAAAAAAAACCCACCAGATTTGTTATTGTTAATTAATTTATGATAAAAACTGCAGTTAATGACTTAAAGCCCACTGGATCTTCAACTAAAGTGGTGTCTCAAGGGACAGCTCAGTCTTTTCAAAGAGAGAAATATAAGTTATGACCACACTTTTCTCTACTAAATAGTGATTTTTATATAATTATAACCAAACAGTCCACAAGGTTGCTGTTTGAAAAGCTGAAACTGAGCTCAGAACTGCAGAACAAAAATGTTGCCTTCCTAGAAATTAAGACATAAAAACACTTCTCAAAATAACTGCTCAAGGTCTTTTCCTCCACTTTTTATTGGGAAAAGTCTCTTTATTGGCAGTCAGCAGCATATTATTTTTCAATACAGGGCTTGACTCTGCTTGAACCTACTAAGTGTGGAATAGAAACTCATGGGGAAATAAACTATTCTCTCTTTCCAAGCTTGCAAAGTAAAACCTCTGAGGTCCTCAAGGAGCAGTTTGAGAACCCCAGGGAACGTGAACACTCCTTCCAAGGAGTATGGGGAAGGAAACAAGGAAAAGGTCAACAAGGTAAGGTCAGTTTGTTGCTCAGGACACTGAAAACATCTGCAAACAGGAATAAGAGACTGAAAGATCACTTCAATGAGGATAAAAATTAATCCTTTAACATATCAGCTATCAAATATTCAAGATTTAACCAACTGAACTGTGGGATCAAAAGATCTTTCTTCAAATGCAAGTGAAATTTAAGTCAGGAACAGCAAGAGGATGTCACTCCATTTTAAACAGTTGTTTGCATTTAAAATGCCTAATTTAACACTGCATGAAAATCTGACTGATTTTCTGTTTGTATTAATACATACATAAATTTTTAAACCAGCTCAAAGTGATGAAAAAACAAATTTTAAGACAGATCACTCACATGTATTTGGAAGATTGCTCTTCTCCTACCTCATATGCCCACAGTTTAAGCCAGATTAAAACAATCAGGAGACAGCAATAATTTTTAGTAATATAATAATATTATTTTTAGCTTTATCAGTAATCCTGAATTTCCCTTCTGTAAAATGGACATTAAATACTTCTTTGCAACACATTCTGGGAACTACCATCTGCAAAGTCCTTTGCTCATTCTACAGACAATGATTTCAGTGTTTTTACTACAATTTTAGTACAAAACCAACTATTTCAACTTGAATTTCTTTAAAAAAAAAGTCTAGAAGACACTGGATGGTTGTACTTCCATCCAAACTCTGAAATAAGCCAACCCAAACCTCCAGCACCTAATTTGAACACCCATTTGTTCCAACCCCCCTAATTGAGCACTGGGTTGTCAGTCAAGAAGTTAAAACCATCTGCAGGGAAAACCAAAAAATGAATGACTGGCAAGACAAGATCCATGTGGTAAATCATGATGAGCTGGCATTGCAAATGTTTCTTTCACATGGAAAACAACTGGAGAAATGAATGTTCTGAGCACTCAAGGCAAATTTCAGCTATTCATCTTTGGCTTTTCAAAGAAAATGATCCATCTTTTCTTTATCTCACCCTGTTCTCACTTGGAGTACTTAGAAAACTCAAAGATACAGACATGAATGTCAGAGAGAACACAAACAACTCCAGAGTTATCCACAGTGCCCAGGAAATTTCCATCTGAGCAATCCAGGCACAACAGATATGATGTTCTTTACTGCTGCCCACCATAAGGAGCAAGGCAATGCCTTAGGAAGTTTAATTTATTACCCTCTACCACGAGTTCTCAAACTGCAAGGCCAAGGCAAGCTTTGCCTCCTTGGAAAGATTTTTCCATTGCAATTATTACTATTATGTATTAATTGAAAAAGGAGATTAAAAAATTTTTGCAAAGCTGCTTGGGAATGGAGAATAAAATGTCCTGGTACTTAAAGTGACAGAGAATCACAGGACTTGGAGATCTCCAAGATCTTCCCCTCCATCCCCTCTGAGTCAGGTAAGACCACTGGTGTAAATCCTGAGCTGTGCTTCTCCAACCTTCTCTCCCAGCAGCCAGGACAGCTCCACAAGCACCACAGGCACACCTAGTCCAGGTCCTAGTTCTGTAATTTACTGTCCAAGTATCACTGAGAAAAATCAGTCTTCTCTTTTTCAGAGCAGCCTTTAACACACTAATTTTTACATCTGGATCCATCTCTCTACTTCCATGTTTTTATTTCTCGAGGCTCATTCCTTCCTTTTCCATCACAGCTTTTATACCACCATTTATTTTGATTGCTATTTCCCACATGTTTTCCAACTATGAAGAACATTTCTCAAGGTGTAATTTTTGGAGGTGTACAGCAAACCAGTCACCTACAGGGTGCCAAGGACACTGAATGGAGGTGTTACTGGCTTTTGAAAAATTTCAGATTATTAATCCAGAGAGAAAAATCATCAGATATTTTAGAGATTGACTTCTACCAGGCCTCCCATCAACAAATATTTCCATTTTTGATCTGTAAGTAAAGTGTGGAAACCAAAACTCCTCAAGGACAGCCACACACACAACCAGGCAAGTGTTCTGCTCCAGGAGTTTTCTTCCTAAAGCAAGAGCCTGCTTTGAAATGGTACTTGGAAGAGCTGCTCCTTTACTAACAAAATCTGGCAATTCCCAGGAATCAGTATGTTATGATCAGCCCAACATAACCGTTCTCTCTGTTAATTTAATATACACTGCAGCAAAATCTCCAGTAAATTACTACCCCAGCTATTTACAGGCATGGTTTTGGTTAAGAGTTAATTCTCTTCCTCTCAGTGTATGTGCTCACATAGAAGACATTCTACTGCTGCAGGACACTTGGGAAAGCTCCTCCCTCTTTTGTTAACAAGTAAGTGCTCAAACAACCATTTGTAAAGCAAAAGCTGTATAAAAACCCTTTTAACAACTTTAGGAGTTGGCTGTAAAGAAAGGGCTCAGCAGAACACACCTCTTGCTTGGTTTTTGTGGTGTATCCCTGGACAGACTCTCTTGCCACCAAACTTTCCAAGGCATCCTGCACTGTGCGGATCTTGTCCGACTGGATGTCCAGCTGCAGGGTGAAGAAAGGTTGCAGTGTAGCAGACTCCTTGGAACTCTGCTGGTAAACAACAGATCTGAGGGGAAAAAAAAAAGTTAAAATGTAATAAAGTGTCATTTTCGACAATACAGAACCTTCAAGGCAGAAAAAAGTCACTTAAGTAACTCAATTTATATTAAATTCAAAGCAACACACAGAAACACAAAGGTTAAGCTTCAAGTTTCAACAGGAAACTTTAGTGCTATTTAAATGGTTTTAATATCCACTAAGGGGAATGGGATATAACCAAATTGTTTTATTTATGCAAAGATTAAAACAGCTATTGGATAAGCATCAAAAGTTCAAAGAAAAAGACTGAAAATTTTGATAGTGCATTTGAAAGAAAAAATTCACCTCCAGGCTCTTTTTGTGTTAGTTCTGAAATTACATTTCCCAACAGATCTTCAGAAGTGCAAAGTCCTAATGCTTATCTGTGTGCTGCTGTAAAAATTACAACTGATTACAGATTCCCCAATAAAAGTACACTGATTTCTAAGTCACTTCACTAAGACCAACTTCACGGTGATTTTAAGTTGTTTGCTTAAATCTTGCCACAGGAAATACAAACTTTGCTCCATCGAGGACGGGCATTTCCTTTTCCTCCCATCATTTTTTGTATCCAGACTTCTTCCATGTACTCACTCTTTTGTACATAAATTGGAGCCTCTTGGAAAACTAGCAGAGGTAATGACCTGGGGCATGAGAACATGTCTGCTGTGTTTTTTGGGGTTTTGTTTTTGTTTGAAGTGTGTTCAGTTGCAGCTTTTAAGTAGCCTGGCTTGGTGACCACTGTTTTGTGCAATGGGACAGAACTCACTGCACTAAGTGGATCTTCCTGACTTTCATTTTTCTTAAACTCTACTGAAAAAAAAAAAAAAGATTTTTTTTTTATTTTATTTTGAAGGCAGTACTTGCATCAAAAAGCTCCAGCTTCTACAAAAACCTGGCTTTCCACAGTCAAAGAAATTATTCATTTATTATGGTGTTATGCATGGCAAGGCTTGAAATCACAATTCTAACTAACACAGCCCTGATCCATGTGGCCATGCTGGAATGTCTCCAGCTCAGGTAGGAAATGTTAATGTTCAGATTAATGTAGGTTAAACAAAAGAGCCCCTCTGACTCAGGCAAAGCCCTGAAGCACCAACAGAAACAGCCAATGCAGCTTTATATTGGCAAATATATATCCTTTAGAGGAAAGGGAGGGTATGGAAAACAGTAGCATCTTTATTTCAGTTTAACACTTCCTCCTTGGCTGTGTTAAAGGACAAAACCTTCAGCACAAGGCAAGAGCAGCGTTTCAATCAACAAACCCTTCCCTGCTTTTGGATACACTTCCTAATTTTTTTTTTTGAGCAAACCATTATTGAGAGCAATAATCCAGAGAAAAATGTTAACAGTTCCAACTGTGTTCAAGGCCAGGTATTAAAATTTAGTGAATAATAGCAATAATATTCTCAAAAGAGAATGTTAAGAAAAACTTTAAAAAAAAAATCATTAGAAATGATATTGTAATATTTCTTCAGAACATTTTCTTCACAAATATAAGCAGAAATTGATATAAGAGCAAAACGTTTTCTGGATTAAGATTTTCCTGTAACACCATCACTTATTAGGATAACTACTCATCTTAACGGGACAAGGGAAAATGCATCATTTGCAATGAATCATTAATTGGGCACTGCAAGAATTCTACTCTTTCAGGAAAACTTTGTACTTGCACATTGAAGTCTCACACTGCTAAGGCAGACTTTATGGGATGTCTGTCTAATAGGTATTTTATAAACTCAAGCCTTACAAGGCCAGCATGAAGTTTCCCAAGCCTTAAGCTTCCCAATTCAAAAGTTTCCCAAGCCTAAAGATGCCAATTCAAAGCATCTTTTCCTGGCTGCTTTTTCCATTCCATTTTTCCAGCTTCTGATGCTTCCATTCAGTGGAATTCTACTGCCATTTCTGCATTCAGTCCTTCCTATCTCCACCCTCAGCCTCAGAGGATGAGGCTTTCCAACATGCCATGGGATGCTGTTCCTTTGGCAAATTTTGTGGCCTGGTGTGAGGGACAAACACAGTGGACGTGGTGACAACAAACAACAGATGTTGGATTGGACCCTTGGTGCATGTTTTTGCCTTTTTTTCAGTATCATCTTTGCTTTACATCATTTTCTGTGGATTTCCACAGCATTCACTCAGTATTTTAATACAAAATCTAATGGAGTCAAGTGGAGATCTAAACAATTCTGACCACAATAAATACACTTCAGGTATTAACAACCCCTTGGGTACGTGAGCCATCAATGTAGAATTCCACCAATACCTACAAACATTTGTCTGCCAAATTCTATGGAAACTATAATTTTATTTGCCAGCTGTCTGGCTCAAAACCCAGCAGAATAAATAATTTCAGAGCATTTCACAGGAAGAAGGCACTAGCCCACATTATTCACACTTCTAGACTGAGTATCTGGCAACACAGAGAGTCAAACACCAGCAATTAAGTGTCTGTCTCCAATTTAAAAATAATTCTTCAAGTCTAGCAGTTTTGAGTATGTTTTTAGCAAGTGTTTACTCTGCTTTCTTTTTAAATTACATATTTCTCCAAACAAGTCATGAGCCTTCCTTTCCAAAAAACACTCTTTCAGTATCTACTTTCTGCCTTCATCCGGTATCAGACCTGAATATAAGTAACGTCCCACATTCTTTTCATTCCAGTAACATCTTGTACTAATTTATATTTTTCCAGACTCCTTTTGCCTTTACCATTTATTAACCATTAAACAGAATTTTCTCTGGGCAGCATTAAGTGTCTAAAGGACTAAAAGCCTACCATTTTTTACTTTATTTCCTTCTTGTACTCACAAGATTTAACTCTTTGTAAATCTCGTTATCTCTTAGTATCCTTATTTACAACATGTGTCAAGAATTCTCAGAGGACACAAAAATTAGGCAGGCATTAATATTCCAAGCATACATATTCTCTACATGCATTGCTTTGCTTCTCAAAATTTGTTCTTTTAAGACACTTCTAAAGATTCAGACTCAACAATTTCTAGGCCAAAGTACTGTACCTTATGTGACCACCAAAAATATCAGTGATTGGAGTCTGCACAAAGTCAGCCTGTCGAGTGACTGATGACTTGTTGCGAGGTCCCACTTGCTCCCACTCGTCCTCACTGCCTTCCCCTTGTTCCTCCTGCTCCTCTTCCTCAGGAACCCCCTGAGCCTCGGGGCCGTTGGACACCGAGAGTTCTTCCAGTGACCAAGAAAAAAGAAAACCACGGTGAGTTTTTTTACCAATAAAACGAGAAGACAAGAATTTGAAAGGCAAAGAACCCAACAGAAATAATAATATTAATAATCCTTTCCAAGGATAAAATGCTTCCACGGATCAAGTGATTTGATAAATGAAAGAGGACAAGTGTTTTCCAGGCTCACTTCTAGCTGACACATCCTGTATTAACAGAACCCACCTCACTGATGACTGTATGTAAGTAAATGGAGTTTTCTAGCAAAGTTTGGTATATTTTTAGCTGTAAATTTATGGGGTAGAAAATTAGATAGTAAAGTGTTATTCTGGAAACATAATTAAGCCATTATTAAACACAACTCCTCCTCTGCATAGGTATTTTACAGGGAACCCAAAGCTTGGCAAATATTTTCTCTGCAAGTGCCCGAGTCAGGAGGCTATAAACTGCACACAGCTACAGAATAAAATGTGGAATGACCATTTGAAATCTTAAAAAATTTACCCAACTTAAGAGAAATTGGATAACTAGGGATCTTAACTCTATACTTGGCTAAGGCTCACAGTATTTTTTTTCATTTTGAACAAGGGGCTCAACCATAAAGCCACTATAAAATAAAATGGCATTTTACTCTGCATATAAATTCTGGTAATTCTTCCAAAGAAAAATTCTTCACCAACTTTGTCAGTAGGAATTTAGAATCATTTAATACGCTGGTTTATACTGGATATAAATTAGACATTAGTCTAGAACTTTCCACTTCAAAAAGAAGATTTTTCACAGTGGTTTAAAGATCAGTGAAAAAAGACACTGATCTATTTTGAGCTCCCACTGAGACAGCCAAAACCCCAGAAAACAACTGACACTGCAGGTATTATGGACACCTACGCTTAAGACAAGACCAGTCAACTTGAGTTAACCTCCAACAATTTGTAATATAGAATTTTACTGCTTAAGAGGACCAGGTATATGACTGATTGTCATTCAGAGCATTTACAGAATGGTGGTGCTCTTCTAAATACTCAGCAACTTCAGATCATTTATAAACAAAAAAATGAGCTCATTTTATCCAGATTTTAACAGAATATCCCCTCATGGCACTCTATCTCAACATCTACTCTCAGCATTACTCTGTGTTACAGAATCACCACACAAACACAATATTTGAAATAAATTGTTTTGTACCAAGGGAAAAAGTAACCACTAACTTTCATTATGTGGAGAGAGAAGTTTTTTGAGGGTCAGCATTTCTTCATGTAGTCCATTGAGGATAAATCCCAAGTATTCTTCAGCATCCTCTTGCCTGCCCTGAATAAAACATTTTTCTCAATTAATTCTATGACATTTTCATAGTTTCCTTTTAACAGAAGGTTCATGACATGGACCATCCAGCTTTCTCCTATTAATTTAGCTTATTTAGCAACTATTCATCCTAAGTTATATTGTCAAATAAAGTTTAAATTTTACTATAACAGCACCTCATTTTTAACCAGTTCAACCCAAACTACCCTAAGCAGTAAATACCTCCATAAGTTTCACGTGGCATTTCTGCATCCTCCTGAACACAAATTCCATTTAACATGTGAGCTGCTATTTTCTTCCCTATTTCTTTTAAAACCACTATTAAGAGTTGCTGTCAAGCCATGGCCAAATCAAAAGATGGTTTCAACTACTACCTTTTCTTTAAATTGAAACTAAACCTGAAATTGTATTTGGACCTTCTACCATTCCAGGCTGAACCCCTCACAAAAATGAACAACTGCTCATTTCTTAAATATCAATCCATTGGTAACTTCATTACAAAAAGAGATGTTCCATTCCAATAGCAATTTATTCTGACATATCAAACTGCCAAACCTATAATTAACTAATCCAAGTCCCAAGGCAGTTGAGCTTCATTATAACGAGCTATCAATTAGCTGATTTTCATGGTGTTTGAGCACAGAATCTGCTGTGTGGCTTTACAGAGTTTCAATGACATAGACTGCCCTGCAATGCAATGACCCAAGTCAAAGGTTTTAAGTCCCACCTTTTCTGACAGACTCGACTTTATAACCGTCAAGAGTCTATAAATGTAGGTCGGTTCAAAGGCAGCTCCCGGTCGGATGTCTCTCACTATTTTATCACCTAAAGCTGCAAAGCAGAAGAGTAGTAAATATAAATAACAATACAGAAAAGTTTTTTTTTACATTACACGTTATTATGCTCTTCACACATCACTAGATTTTGGAGCTCAGCATTTTTTTACTAACAGTTTTATTCTAATCTTGGTACTCCTATCTGTAAACATTTTTTAAAAAAAACCCATCTCACATCACCCTGCATAGACTGACAGATGCTCTAGAAAAGTTAATAAACACTCTGAAGATAAACAAGAATATCCACAGCCATCATAAAAGAACATAATAGTTCTATTTAAATTTTTGTACTAGAAGAACACTTCTTAAAAGCTTTTGTGCATTTGCAATTCTAACAGATCATTTTTCCTCACTGGAGGAAAAACAAGCCCAAGAAACACTTTGACAGAATGTTCCTTCTAATGGCAATACAAGGCCTTGAAACTATACTTGAAAACTACACAATGAAATGACCTAAAAGTATAATAAGTTGCATAAGCCAGTGAGATTTGTTTTACAGAAAGAAACCACAGAAATGTCTGAACTGTTTGGAAATCACTGGAACAACCAGCTCCTTGTGATATTTTCTTATCACGTTACATAAAAAAAGTTTCAGGAATGTGCTTGTTTCTGTAAGTCTGTAATGCAACAGACATGGTTTAAAATTAAGATTAAAAAACCCTGAAATCTGTAAGATAATTTATTTGCATCAAAAAGCATTCTATTCCTCACTGCATGATCATCACTGATCTAAAATCACTAGCAGGAGTCATACACTTCTAATTTTCACTCTGGAATCAGAAGCCAGGATAGTATTCCTGCAGGCAATCTCCAACCGCTCAACAGGCCTGTTCTGGCTCCTTTTGTTCCAAATGAATGCGAGAGTTCAGAATTTAAGGAAGGATGATAGAATTGAACAATGTGATAAACCAAACAGCTGGAAATGGGTAAGGAAGGAAGTGCAGTAAAATACAGCGAGTGTTTTTTACATGATTTTGTTAGAAAGGGCATGTTCTGAGAGGAAATCTTAACAATTAAGTGAACCTTCCACAAAAACAATTCTTGTACACTGAAGAAAAAATTTAAGGTGTAACATCTCTGAGTTCTTGACATGAATCACCAATAAGAAAAATGATCTTATGACATTTCTGCCCCTATTCCCACTCACCTTGCTTTGCTTTAGGAGGTACAGGCATATTAGTGAACTCATTCATTAAACGAACACTGCAACAGAATGGAAGGAACAATTCCACATGAGCAGCAAGTTCACACTTAGAAGGACAAATAACAACATCAGATCATTGTCATTACGACTGCCAAAAAATAGAATATCATCACAAAGTCTGAGTAAAGACATAAAAATCAACCTGATCACTGTAATGAAACCCAGTGTTTGGTTGGTTCGTTTTTGCATATTAAGCACAATTTAAAACTGATAGTCCCACGGCAAAGGGAAGCATCTTCCTTGACTAGTCAAGCAGTTGGAAAATACCACGTCCATTATAAAAGGCATGGATCACCCAAAAAACATACAGGAGAGACTTCTGGACACAGATCAAGTTTCAGCAACGATCACTTGTTATTTTTGGATGAGCCCAGTCAGATCCCAGACTTCCATTCCCTTTTCCCAAGCTACTTACAAACTGTCTAGCATTGGAGTTGAGGTACACGGCCTCTGCGATTTGGAATACATTGGAATGGACTTCATTAAATGATACATCGGAGGGCAAGCAACCAAGGCCTGCAGGGTCTGTGCAGTGGCATTAAGGAAATACACAGAAAACTCATCTGTATGTTAACAAAACATCCAGTTACATTTACAATTCTGTGCAAACTCTGGATTTTTATTATGTCGATCAATCCAGTAACACTGGAAAAGAAGATGAAGTTTTATCACATTACCCAATGATATGCAGAAGTTATACTAAAAAAACCCACAGCATTTTATAATACGCAGTGATTTCAGTGACATTTTAATCATGGCAAAGAGGAAAACATTTTGTCCCGGTGCAGGAGAGGAAAAGAACCTTCACAGAAAAGACTTATAAAATCAACAATTTGAAAATCGGCAAGAGATAACCTGTAAGGTGTTTTCTGAGGAGAATGGAAGCTGACAGATTTTATATCAAAGGTGGCAATTCACCCCTGTACCCAAACAAAAAGTAACCTGTGACGTGACATTCTGCAGTGTCAAGAGCTGGGAGGAACCAGTGAAACTCCAGAGCACATTGGGAGAATAATAGTTTAGAACCACCTATTCGGTGAGCCCAGTGAACACATGAAATGCATGAAAAGACTGAAGGGAAATGACAAAAAAAAGGCATCGATCTCAACAGCTACAGAGAGAGACTAATTTGATCCCTACAGTGTGCAAAGGTTGAATAATAAATTCCTATGTAACACTTCAAGACTGAAAAAATGGGAGCTAATATGTATATGTAACAGCTGAGTGCACAACTGGTTATATAAGATAAAAGCTAAAGTTTAAAGCACAGTTGTTGGTCTGGAATAGAAATTGGTCTTAGTATTCTTCCCTTGCAGTACCAGCACTTGGGGTATTCCAACTGTCACTCACAGTGAGCTTTGCCAACATAGGAAATAACTTTAAAAATTATTACCACTGACGGACAATCTCTGCTCCCCAGGGTAAAAGTTATGTTTGCAGGGGAATACATTAAGAGCAGGCTCATCCTCCATAATGTAATGTGCAAAAAGATTATTTTAAACAATAATAATGACAGCCTCTTCAACAAAAACCCAAATGATCCATTTACCAACTGCCAAGACAAAGCCCAAGAGTCAGGACAGTTACTTCAAGTACAAAAGATAAATAACCACCTAAATTGATGCACAGAATAAACATAACTAGAAATTAAAGGGTTTTCAATCAGGAGAAAGTTACAGTTCTGCAATAGTTTGAGACAGGAAACAACTACAAACAGGATTGGAGAGGAACTCTGGACATGAGGCTCAAGAATCCCAAATCCCCCTGGATTTCCAGCTGCTACACTTCACATCTTAACCACAGTAGCAAGATCTGGGAAGACAAACACTTTTATAAAATACTTACCAGAGCAATCCAGAAAAACTTTGACAGATATAATACACAAATTTTAACTTAAGAGCATTATTTTTTCCCAGGGAAGGATACAGCATTGATGTAGCACCAGTTTCCTTTGTTGATCAGCCCTCGAGGTTGCAAAGACACTGGTTTATGTATTAGCCTTACACTTTCCAGTATTTCTGCAGGATAAGAAACAGTACACTGAGCATCAACAAAACTCACATGTGGCTACCAAACAAGTATCTGTTGTTGCACCACAAAATAATTCACTTCAATGTACAAGATTTCCAGAAACTTCAGCCAATCATTTTCACTCCAGTTGAGCACTGCTTGTATCTCAAACCAGACGTGTTTCTTCCACCGGAGACATCCTGGAATTCGGGTCAGGAGGATGCTGGTACAAGAACCAACCACTGTCATTTCAAAACTGACAAGACCTATTTGGTTTTATTTTTGTTTCCCTAAAAACAGATACTTTTATTTATGTGGATACATAGATATAAAATCCCATTAGCTGGCAGCACTTGTCCCCAGTTTTAGGAAGTATTTCCCAAATTCTTCTGCTTTGAAGGGAGATGAAGATGACAAAGCAGTCCCAGTTTACAAGTTTCACCATCCACTGTCCAACAAAAACATCTCAGTGCAAACAGACAGACAGATGTTACTGTGCTCTTCAGAACAGGCTGTTTTATTTACTGGTTTAAGACTTGCAAAATCTACGAGATAACAGCCTTACATAATGTAATTCCTACTGCTTTCCTGCTTCCAAAACCTGCAGCAATGACCCAAGTTGAAAACTTAGAAACCACTGCACATAATTGTGTCTCAGTTACGAAACAAGAACAGCACAGGGAGTTTTTCCAGGAATCCTGACCTGTTATTTATGTCCCTACATAAAAACTGTTTAAAGCAAATATTGGAGCTGGTGTATTTTAAATTTGCAAAACAAGGACAAGAGATATAAAAGTCAGAATAAAAAGATGCAAATGAACATGGCAATTGTCTACCAAGGGGGTTATTTATTTTTATAATAGATGTGAGGGCCTCTATATGCTACCCTGCACAAACCTAAAGAGTTTGAGCTGTTCTCTGGAAGGACACACAAAATAACGTGACGTAAGTGGAAAAACAGAGGCACAAAGCCGTAACTAAGCAAAGGAGGTGGCAGAACTGCAAACAAAATCCATGTCCTTCTACTTCCAAATCATCTCCTTACCTATAAGATTGTATTTTCTGCAGATACCACCAGTTCTAACCAAATAAAAATGCCAAAAAATGGGACATTTTTAAATCAATCATCTATTACATAAAGAACCTGGCAGCTAAAAGAGCAGACAAAAAAAAAGATGTAAAATGGAAACCGCAGCAGAGATGCAGATGAAAATTCCTCTGTGAGTGTTGAAATAGTTATTAAATTATTGCTCAAGTATTTCAGGATATATTAATAAAGCAGCAACATTTGAACTGTGTTGTGCACACATACAATCTTTATGTTAATATAACTAAGCACTGTTGGAAATTAGGATAAATATAGAGGAAAAAATCTATATTTTGAATGTCTACAAGTAACTTTTGACATTAACTCTTCCCTATTTTTGCATCATGTTAAATAAAGGTATTATTAGGACCTTTAGCATCCTCTTGTGGTCATAAAGCTGCTTTGTAGCAGTGTCTAGTGCAACTACTGTGAGTATTGTTTCTTTTAACAAAGCATTACCTTTGTGTACAGCATTCAATACCACATCTCCACTAACATTTACACAGTGACTGAAAGAACTTTTACAAGAGTATCAGAAGAAAAATATACTTTACAACCATGAGAAAACCTTCTTAAAATTTCAAAACCTGTTAGAAAGCTCAAGTTATTGATCAAAAAGACCTGACATTCCCTTTGGAGGGCAATGACTTGTGAAACAAGGCCTTGATTTGAAAACAGATCTGGAACAGTATTAACATGTTCAGACATTTTTGCTGGCAAACAAAACACATTTTGCTACAGTTCATTCACCAGGTCGTGTTATTACAAATACCTGTCAGGTTTTTTCTAAAAAAGGTTATTTCCTTATCAGTGCAAGTCCAAAGTTTACCAAGGGAGAAACCACGTGGACAGTCTCCAGGATGAAGATCCATGTTAAAAGTTAGGAATTTTAGATAACACCTTAGATATTTAACACTCGACCTGAGATTTCTATTTGGAGAACACTTTGTCTCTCACTCAGATCTTTCTTCAAACTGGACAATGATTAAAAAATCCCAGGACAACACTGGGATAACCCTACCCAAAATCAGTATCTGGAAGAACGCAACAGGCTACATTTGTGAAGTCATTTATACCCCCCCAAACCTTGCATGTCTCCACAACTCCTTAAGTGCTCCAGCACTTACCCACCTTTAAAACAAGAAAATTTCTTACAATTCTCACCTTTCTTACAATTTGAATTAATTCCTTTCTTTTTCACTAGTCTTGGGAGAACAGGAAATCATCATGTGAATTTACACGTGTGGTCGCTCCAACAATCTCAACTGAGACAAAGTAAATCCAAATTTTCCATGTTTGCCTACATGGTTTTCAAACTTTCCTTCTATTTTCACTGCTGCACTATGAAATCTTCCTTGAGAAGTAATGCCCAGAGACTGGCATTTCCATCAAATCCTCAACAGCAACAATGGAATTAGAGTTCTCTTCCTTCTTTTCCATGTGAATTGGTATTAACACACACTGGGAAAAAACTTCTTCAGCTTTACTGAGGACGCTCCTCAACTCCCTGAACTTCCAGATCCTTTTCTCTAATTCTACCAACCATGAGTGTGGCTGTTGAACAAAGCACTGAGGTACCTATTTTTCAACTCTTTCCAGAGAACACTAAAGAATGGAAAATAAAGAAAAATTCCTTTTTCCACACAGCAAAGCACTGAGTACATTTACATGACATTCAGATCTTCAAGGAAACATTTTATGTGAATTACAGGAGTTGTATATGTATAACTCCTACCTTTTAAATCAGCTACAATGAGCAGCTGAATTCGTTTTATCTACACTCAGATTATCCCCCTGCCCAAACAGGTAACAGTAAAGGTGCAAAAGAAAACTTGCATAAAAATGACGTTGCTATTTCACTACATTAAAGACAAAATAAAAAACTCTGCTCCCACCTGGTGGCAAAAAATAGTACAGAAAGAGTAAAAGCCTAGGAAGTTAACTTACAGCTGAAGCAACCTGGTCAGGATAATAAACCTTTTCCATTTGTGGCAAGCAGTTTTAGCTGTGTGGTTGTCACAAAATAGCTTTATGTTAAAAGTAATTACTAAAGGATAGCTTGAGATTTCAACACTACATCATTCTCCACATGTATTGGCATCATACAAACTGGAATCACCTGGTTATATATATTTGTTTTTTAATACAGTCAACTGTGTTTGTGACACCTAAGTGGAAAGTACACCAAAACACAAAATTCCTCTGACAGCTTTTCTCTCAAGAGGCAGTTCTGAGTAAGGAGGGGAAGAGAGGCAGGAGCTACTTCTGGGCATTCCGAATAGTCACCTCCAGGTCATCTGACTCGAAGCTATGCCACTCAAAACATCACTGCACTTATTGGTTTGTACCACAAATGGTAGGATTTTTCACCAGCCTCTTCACTAATTCACAGATTTAAAATAATTAGTTTCGTCCCAACATTCATGAATTAATGACACCAAATGCAACCAACTGGGAAAACTCTGTGTTTTCTGACCAAATCTGCAGAAAAATGATCTCCTGCACTTTCTAGCATATCTCATTAGAGCCACAAATACGACAGAACCAACAGTGAAAGCCTTTGTATCACACATTCCCTTTCCTGATGAACTCTCTGGACAGCTCCTCATGGTTATTCTTGAGCAGGCAATAGCTGGCATTGTTTCTGAATAAAATAATATTGTTTGTAATAGTTAAGGATAGTTCTTCAAAATTGGAAGGACAGACCTCTCAAACAGCACGTCAGTAAATACGATATCTCCTGAATTAGAATTTCTGAAGAAAGATCTATTTAGATGTTACACTTCAGCTGCTGTTCAGTGTCCAGGAATTTCAGCATTAATGCTCTTGTTGTAATGGAATGCACTATGAGACAGTGAATACTGGATAATGTAACACCATTTTCAGAACAAACCTATTCTCCTTGTTACAACAGCACAGAGCTGAACACAACCAGCCTATTGAAAATCACAGATCATTTAAACACATTGTTTGACAAGTAGCAACAGTTTTACCGTATCTGGGATAATGACATGGCAATCCCTGGTTGGAATGTTTACTCAGAGGGATACAAAACTAGTTTATTCAAATTACAACCTTCGTGCAGTGTTTGAACAGTTGTCTTATTACCAGGGGAACATGACCAGAGGAATGTTTACTGTGAATATTGCACACTCCTGTTTACCAGTAGAGCTAATACCCTTCCAGGGTAACATCCACTCGTGTATTAACTATACCTGCAATCTTTATGGCTACAGGATCCTCTGAAACTGGAACAGGTCCCTCTTTGACTTCAACCTGTTTTTCAGGGACCAGAGGAGATGTGGCAGGAGGGGTATACTTAGTCTCAACATACACCACAGATGTGGAAGCAGAGGGCTTGGAATTGTGAAAAAGACTAGCCCACGATTTTGCAGGCTGATTAACGGGGACTGATCCTGCAACCGGGACTGTTGCCTCAGTAGTAGGTGAAGCTTCCTCAGGCTTAGCGTGGTCTGAGTCAGTGCTTTCCACAGTGTGCAATTCTACCCCATTGGCAGCTGTGTCCTCACCAGAGGATTCAAGTGTTTGTCCATTAGTAACGCCAAGACTTTCAGTAGTATCAGTACCAGCATAAGACTGTACACCAGCTGTCCTTAGGGGGCTATCTCTGACGGCCTCTGAGGGGAGGCAAAACTGTTCAGAATTAGGAACTCGGCATACCTCGGGCTGCCCGGCAGTCCTGGCATTGTCCAGAGCGCTGGGAACGGCCCCAGCAGGGACAGCTCCAGGCACGAAGTCCACGGAGTTGTCCGGGCTGTTGCAAGTCCTTGGCGTGGCCAGGGAGGGGATGTCTCCTGCCAGCTCCGTGTCCTCCGGGGGGAGTCCCGAGGAGTTGGTGTGGCCGTTCACCAGCGCCTCCGGGGGGGCCATGCCATCACTGACATCTTCCAGGTAACTGTAATATCCAGGGGGTCTTTTCTTCTTCTTTTTGCGCTCCCTCTGCCCGAGGCCTCCGGACAAGCCGTCGTTTTCAGCGTTGGAGCCGCTGTCCAAAGCCAGGCCCGGATCGCTGAACTGGCAGTCGATGGAGTTGTAGTTGGTTTCACTGAGAGCATCATCGGGGGGTTTCTGAGCAGGTGCACAACTGAGAATGAATTCTGGAGCCTGAGGATTCAGAGTACTTGAAATACTGTAGTCGGTGTTATTTAGGACAGATGACTGAGTCTCAATAACTTCGTTAACACCAAATTCAATTCTCTGATACTCTTCCCCTGGACAAGAGAAGGCAGATCTCAGTTAGAGAATTATAGCAAATCAAGAAGCTACAAAAGCAAGGAAAAACCCTCCCTATTTCTCTGCAACTCAACTACATTCCCTCAAACAAAAATAATTCTTAACCTCAATCCTGAAGACCATTTCAAAACATCATTTTCTTAGAGACATGAGCGTGATTGAGGTTTTCTTACACAGAGTATGTAATTTTCCAGATCACTGCACAGCCCCTGCAAATAACCCCTATTAAATTCACCTCTTAAGAAAAACTATTAAAGCCCAAAAACTTCAGGAATAATATGCTTTAAGTTAATTGCTGGATAATTGCCTATAAAATATGTTGCAATATTTAACTTGACACTTCTTCTACAGCCAGTCTTTCCCACTGACAATTACAAAATCCAAGCCTCACCTCTTTACCTTTTCCACATGTGAAGTTTGGTTTTTGGGGGGCTGGATTTGGTTTTCCTGGTGTGATTTATCATAATCAGAGTTTTAACATAATCCTTAATAACTGAAAAACATTTTCATTAATTGCATGGAAACACTGAAATGACAGGTTTTGAAACTTTAGGCTCATTGCTAATTCATTTTATCAGAATTGAATTTATTACTACGTAAGAATATTATAGATATGACTCCAGGTTTTTCTGACAAGAAATACAACTGATAATCAACATAAGTCAGCATTAAACTTGTACATATGAGCAGTACTGAAAACATATGAACAGGCTTTTTGTTTTATTGATTTATTTATTCACTCTGGAACTTTAAAGAAACACTAAGAAATATTCTCGTGGAAGGCTGCAGTATCCCAAAATATTGCGCAGTTTCATGGAATTTAATTAGTTATAATGCATGTGTCCTAATTAGTAACACTGAATACTTCAGTTACGACTCACTAACTATCAAAAAAAGAGATAAAATGAATGAAACAGTTTCAGGAATGCTAAAGGTAAGCTCACATTTTAGTCCTTGAAGTTTTGTAGCTCTTTATGATACCTGTGTTACTGTTCCAAAGATATTCATTTTAATATTTTATGTTTCCTCAAAGATGGGGCAAAAAACACCCATTTCAAATTTATCAGATTGTAACTACAGAACCAAACACCACCAGATATTAGTTCCAAAGGAATATAATGGGATACACCACTGAATTTTTAAGGTTTTGTGCAACTTATTACATCTGATGTGTCAATAAATGGGTATTTTTAAGTGGACCACACATTCAGTAAAAATTAATTTTTTTTTTTTTTAAACACAACAAAAAGCAAGTGAAAGTTCCCAAGGAAAAGACGTTATTCCCACACCCAAGGAAATAATCCTCTGGGAGGACAGAATCTAGTGGGGATTGTTTTGATACATGACTGTCAACAGCTTTGAAACTTTCCCACTACTTTCTAGAAAAGTCTGCTGACAAACATTTCAGCTTTAAGAAACAAGAATCTACAGGGTACTATTTTTCAATATGAAATGAAGATTAACAAACATTCAATGTGTGCTGAGCTCTGAATTACACATGCAATACCAACATATTATGAACAAATGATAATAATAGTGATGTTAACTGCTTTTCTGCTTTGATCTAGTAAATGAGAAGCAAATACATCACATATTGATTTCAATCTTGCTGCCAGTCAGACTAAAGGAGACCTTTTAAAAATGGAAAAGGGCAAGAACTCTCCATACATCTCAAGAAGAGCCTGAATTCCAAATTTCAAGCTCTCTTCCTCTCTCCCTGTGAGAAAGCCTTTTCTAACACCCTGCCTGTCTGGCCCCCAGTCACCAGCCACTTCTGCAATCGCTGACGAGCCGTCACCAACTCCAGAGAGGGCTGGAGTTTCTTGTAATAAAAAGCAGCAGCCCAAAGACAGGGAGGTGGGAAGCTGCTGCCTGATATCCACTGAAGAGGGAAGGGCTGGGAGATGTCAGGAATCACCTGGCTGGCTGCTCCAGGGGCTGTCAGTGCTGCACTGCCTGGCCTGTTCCTGCACACACAGCTCCAAACCAGCCACAGCCTCATTTGCTAATGTAAAGCTTAGGGAGGGTTTTAAGGGATGTGGGACCCAAATCCACAACAAAACTATTTCTCATTAGTTCATCTGCTTGTGGAGCAACTTGTTAAATCTAACATGAACCAGGAGCTGATTCTTTACCCTTTGTTACAACACCATAAAGCACAAGCAACAACTTGTAACACCTAATATTCCTCCGACCTTGCTAAGAATCAATTCCTGGGCACATTTCAAACCCCTATCAGTTCAAATAATCTGTGATCTCATTTCCAAAATCCCAGTTAAAAAAAATAATGGCTTCAAAACAAAGAACGTGGTTTCCCTTCATGGGAGAGTCCAGTTTGTCACAGCCCAAAGTAAAAGCTGTCACCTCATCACCCCTCTCCTGCTGCTCACTCTCCAGCAACTCCCAGCACTTGGTTACCCAGAGCAAAACCAATAATTCAAGTGAGCAATTTTTTTTTCTAATTTTGGTGAATTTATTAGCTTATCATATGCTGAACAATCACGAGAGCCCACCTGGGGCAAGTGGGGAGCAGAAACCAAAATACAGCCCTTAGAGCTGTGGCACAGTGAACAGAGTAGGGTAAAATCCTGCCAAGAGCACCACTGACATTCCAGCACTTAACATACAAATTAGGAAATTACAGCTGAGGGATTAAGCTTTACACCTTACAGCAGGATTAGAATAATAAATACCAGTAGCTACTGTATAGTTAGTCTAGGGAAGGACTGGCAGAAGCTCACTTGCTGTAAGATCGTGTCGAGTTCATCTGAGTAAAAACGAGAGGCAATTTTTTCTATTTGTTTTGACTTTCCACTTTGCTTCAGGGCATCTTTGTTTCAATGCAGTTCACAGCTCTATTTCTGAATGGACTGAAACAGATCTATCTGACATGTACAACATGGGATGCATATTGAAACAAGGATCAACAGATGCTCCAAGGACAGTCTATGTACAACACCAAAATCTGTGAATACACAGCACTAATTAGTCTGCAGAGAATTCTGCATATTAGAGTTTCAGCCACGATTTGAGTGCTCCTAGTAAGTATTAACAGATATTCCAATTCTGTAATAAAGTTAAATACTCAGGGTAAGTACAGAAAAAAACTAGAGTATATGACAACATGGTGTCATTTCAGTTTCCACAGCTTCTTATGCAGCCATCACAGTGATAATGTGCATGCACAGTACAGTGCAAGCTTGTTAAAGACATTTTTCAAGAAAAAACTAATGTGCTGTGTCATTACCTAATCTCAGGGCTGGGAAGGGTTCTCTCAAGGTCTAGGAATGATCTGAAAAACATTTGTACAAACCAACTTTGTGTGTGGCTTGTGAACATTAAAATCCCAGCCTGAAAGAACAAACCTCAAATCCATAGTTAAGACAAAGCCATATATGACTGGACACCCCTGGCATCAACAGAAAATTCACACCCTATGGTCTTTCAAAGAATCTAACTCCTACTTAAAACTACTCAGGGTCCTAAAACTGCTCTTGTGCTAAATAAAGCTCCTGAATTGTCAGAAGTGCTGCCTATCTGCTTTCAAATGGGACCTGGGATCCTTCTTTATCACTGCCTATCTTGTTTATCTCTAAATGCAAGGCCGAAATCTCCAGGCATAATGATCAGGTGCTCTTTAACATTACTAAGTGCATTTTGGTCCTCTTTTGAGTACTTCTGAGAAATGTCCAGTCAGATACTAGCATTATTTTGAAGGAGATCTGATGTCATTCTCATACATATCATACAGCTCCCTTGCTCTCCCCTCTGGTTCAGGGAAAAACCCAAACAGTAATTTACTGTGAAAGTCTGGTTGAAACTATGCAGTGATGATCACATGGGAACTCCTACCTAACTGTCCATTCCCTGTACCTATGGATTAAGGCCAGGCAGGGAGGTGTATGGGTTGAGGCAGAGTAGATGTGTGAATGTTGCAGCTTTAAAATGGGAACTCTGTGAGGTATTTTTACATCAAGAGTCACACTTTCATCAAAAGAGAAAAAAAAAAAAAAGGGATTCTCCAGAAAAACAGCTGAGCCAGACAGAAACAAGAGTCAGAGGGAACACGGAAGAGAGGAGTTTCAGGCTGCAACTGCCAGAAAAGGCTCTTTCCTGAACACTATGAGTTATTTATTCACCCCACATTTTCACAGCTACATCCTACAATGTTTCAGCAAGACACCAAGACTGTGTGGCAGCACAGTCAAGGAGGAATAAGCTCGTCCACTGCAATTAGCTGAAGCTCAATGCAGTATTTTCCAAACCTCTCACAGACATCATTCACTAAAGCAGTTCAAAAACCAACCTGCCTAATAAATGCATATATACCTGCTGAGCAAGTTTTAGAGAGGCTGCAGTAAATCTAAGGAAAGTGTCACAACCTTTAAGTTAGGGGAAAAAAAAAATCTTGGTTTCTTACCATCATGAAACTTACCTGTGGATTTAATACCACATGAAACTGTTTCATTGTATGGGGGGAGCTGTACAAAAAAGAAATGAAACTTATTTAAAGGCAAAGCAAATCTATAAACATTTGATATCAGTTTCATTTGAAATATCCAAATCCTTTCAAAATAACATCATTATTAAGGTTTGATTTTCAGAGAGTATGTCTCGAACCTATGCTGCTATATTTATCAAATCCCACTCTGCAGCTCCAGGCGTCCTTGCAGATTACCACAATTACTGAAAGATAAAGATTATCTTGGTTACACACCACAGGCTCATCAACCTCTCCAGCAATTCACCTCACAGCATCAGGACCTTTCTTCATCAACACTAACTCCCCATGATTTTAGGATGAGGAACATACCCTCCGTTTAGACAAAACCTGGAGATCAAATCACCTGTGAAAGGTGAAACACATTTTTACACAGACAGCATTTATTTACACCTAAACCTTTTGACTCTCAGCCTGGTTCAGCTGGAGTGTAGCTCTTGAGATGTTTCAGCTGAGGTATATTCTTAAACACATTTATCAGCCTAATATAATGTAACCACAGCACATGGGGTTTATATGGACTGTAAATACAAGTAGTATAAAACAGTGGCATCAACACTCCGTGGTTGGCAGGACCCTTGCTCTGGTGGGTAATTTCTGATCCCCCCTCACCTGCCCCTAAACTCCCTGAGCAGCTGAGAGCCTTCTCCTGTGCCTGCAGGACCTGGCAGCCACGGCTGCCCTGCATTCCAGTGGCTCCCTGGAGAACAGCGGGACTGGTTCTGCAGTGGGAGATAAAACATTGAGTGCACAGTGCAGCTTTATAGTGCTGTTCTAAATAGCAATTCTAACGGTGCAACAAAGAAAAGAGTGCTCTATTCTCTAAAGCTATAGATACTTACATATTGCTGCCTTAATGCACTGCAGACAGCAGTGCATCACAGGTGGCAAGGAAAATATTCTTAAAATGCTATTATAAAAAGTGCATAACGAGAACACATGTTGTAAATCCACTTATAAACCATAATATATCTTAATATATCATCTTTTCAGGTCAAAAATGAGAAACAGTGGGTCAGAAAGAGGTTCCAGACTGTTCAGAGCCTACTATCCATATTAATTCTGGACACAGGTCCAATAGGATTTTATAGTTAGAGCTAAAAAAATTCCTCTAAATGCCTACAGCAAACAGCTGGTGATAAACTTTGTCATTTTTGGTTTTATCTAATTCAAAGATTCAGAAAATAAGTTTTTTATAAAAAAAAAAGTCAGCCTCTTGGTTCCCTACACATCTGATCAATCAACAGCACCTTTGGAAAGAAGAGATTTCTGAGCTGACTTGTTCCATTCTGGGCCACCAGAACCATCTCAGTCAACAGGTGTCTGACAGGACATGTTACAAATGTCACTGGTCAAAAGGGACATTTCAGACAATCTTTAGCTTTAAGTGGTCCCTTGGCTCAGTCCCCCTTCAGTCTGTAGGTAAAGGACCTCTAGCACAATGTGTGTCAAACACACAGCACCATCATCATCTCCGTCCTGTCCTTCTGCAATTCCATCGTCTTTTCCAGACCAATTTTCTCCCAAATATCTGCACAGTGTAAAACTAATAAGCACCGCTTTTATTTCATCATCCAGATAATTAAAACACTGAACTGAACCAGATCAAGGGCAAACTTAAGGACCATTTATTTTGACAGCTAACCAGGTGCACCCTAGACAGTCAGAAAATGAAGTGAGACTGGTCCTAATGCTGTCAGTTCACGTTTCCTCAACAGACTTTGGGAACAGCTTTTTACACGAGTCCAAATACGACATTTTCATCTTTCCCAATGTCAGAAGAGCTGATGGAAGGCACTTAAGGTGACGTTGCATGGGATGAAAAATGTCACTGCTGAGACTGAATTTATGGTGAGGAAACAGCAAATCACCAGAACTACCATGTATTCCCTAAGGATCTTCCTGCACGGCTTCCCACCTACCAGAGAAGGTACAAAGCTCTCCCAAAAGGCAAGTAAACACTATCTTTTTCTTCCTAAACTTCCCTCACTCCCCACCCCACCCCATTCCCCTCGTGACCTTTTATTGTTTAGTGCTATTACACTAATTATCCTCAGAAAATTAAGCTTACAGGAAACTAAGTCCTAATAACAATGGTGTGCAAACTGTGACAAAAGGATTTCCCCCATCTACAGCTCAAGTGTTCATTTCCTTTATGTTGAGAGGGGAGGATGGAAGCATGACCAAAATGTTTGAATGGAAATGTCTGGAGGAAATACACGGAGACTGACTTAGAGGAAAATCATTTTTTTGAGTCTGGAGATTAGGACAATGGGATAATACTCTTCCCTACGAAGGAAAATGGTTTCATCATTCTCTATCAAGAACTACAGAGAATAAGAGCCTACAGTACTATCTGAGTATGTCAGGAACTCAAACACAAAGACAACTGTTTCTACTCTGTGGTTCTCACTGACACTCTAATTAGTTCATTACTGCTGCATTTCTCAGACCTCACACACAGCTTTCCTTTCAAGCCCAGCACTGAGGGTCAGCAGCGCTCTACCTGTCCAAAAATATTAAGAATCCCTGTCTTCAAAAGGCTCACCAGACCGAGAAGCCCAACTTATTACTAAGAACACTGCTGAGAAGTTTCCTCCATACCCACCCCTTTAAAAAAAAGCCACTAAGGCTGAGGTAACAGGGCTGGAAAACTCCCTGTCATCATCCTATCACCAGTTCAGCTACTCCAGCTCTGAAAGCAGAAGAAGGAATAACTGATTTATCTCTAAAACTTGACTTAACATCCACATACATGGAAAGACAACTGATCAGTATCTTCACTTTGTAAATTAGCAAGCTAAGGGAATGATAAAAAATTAATTGTATTGCTATATTTCAAATTCACACAAGGAGATGCAGCTTTAAAATGTTATTTTTAAGAGAAGTGTAAAGTAGATCTTACCTCAACAGAGCACCGTGGAGTCACAAAGAACTGATTAAATTCATCAGGGCTGAACTCCCCAAAAATATACTAAAAATAAAAGAGAAGGATCTTTGTTAAAGAAGGATTTATATTCAATACAGTTAATAAATTCATAATAAATCTGTTAAGATATTAGAATTCAAAAAGACCTGTGTGTTGGGAGTCAGAAGCTCTACCTGTTTACATCTCAACTCTCATCTTAGTTCCTTCCCAAGCCTTTAGCAAAGTACAGCAAGTACAACACAGAGTTTCCTTACACAAAAAGTGGTTTCTACACAAACACTTTTATGTGTTTGACCGTTTTAATGCCCTTTAGTGTTTTTTAAAAAAATATTACTATGATTTGGTTTAGAGTGCAAACAATTCCAACAGTCAAAACAACCCGGAACATCCGTGACACAAAGGGTGAAGCACAGTTAAACATTTAGTGCTTTAAAAACTCTTCCCACAGCCAAGTGCCAACCACCAAGTGAGACGGTGCAACACCCAAACCCAACACATCCCTAAATTGTACCCGAGTGCCTTCACAGTTCTTGGCTCGGGATTTAAGCTTGGTTTACACTCTCAATATAGCCAAGCCATTTTTATTCAGCAACATACGAGCCCGAATTTATCCTATTGCAACTACATACCTCAGAAAAACACTTGCTGAATCATCACCGTGTTTCAGGAGGTATTTTTGATGCAGTCATGCAGCAGAAGGAAACAATCTCAACTGCAAACTATTACAAGTTATATAAATCCAACTCTAATTCCTCCATGTAATCATATAATACCAGTCTTTTAATTTATCAAGATTTTTAAGCAAGGTATCACTGGCCTGGTACTTCTTTCTGAGCAGAAGAAAGTGCTTCTTTTTTTACTTAGGGAACAAGACAAAAACTGAACAAGGTGATTATTAATACAACCTTAATGAAACTGCTTTAATGGTGTATTCACATCGAGGAATGTTGTGGCTGTTTCCGCCAGGACTTCACAAATTTATCAACATCTAACCCAAAAACCAGTCACAGTCAGACTACAGTGCAAAAAACCCATCCTATTTGGGCCTGAAGACAATAGAATTTTATCTGATTTATTTTATTTAGCAATGCTTTATACAAGCAAACACAAAGTAAACCAGTTAGAAGATCCCCATCAAGTAAACTGAGAAAAATATTGTTTCAAAAGAAACTGAAGTC
Source organism: Lophotriccus pileatus (assembly GCA_035583135.1). Classification (NCBI taxonomy): domain Eukaryota; kingdom Metazoa; phylum Chordata; class Aves; order Passeriformes; family Tyrannidae; genus Lophotriccus; species Lophotriccus pileatus. The sequence goes on along the minus strand of JAWWES010000021.1, from coordinate 17,062,477 downwards.
CATAGGACTGATGCCATTAAACCTGCCCAGTTTAACCAACCTCCCTGTCCTCTGCCTCATCTCTCAAGAAATTACTTCTGCAAGCACAACAGAATTTTCTACCCTTTTTAAGACACTGAAGTGAAAAAGAACTGTGACATCACATCACTTGGCAAGCGTAACAATCTCTACCCAAAAAAAAAGATCCAGAGGGGGGAAAACCCAATGTATTTTAAGTGGTCTGAAAGTAGCTCCTGCCTGCTGTCCATCCATCCTCCATCCCAAGGAATCAGTGGGCCTGGTCTCTGCAAATCAGCTGTGTAAGAAAATACCTGGCTTGGCTCTAAACAGCATCAGAAAGACATCACTGCAGTGCTTACCCTGCACCATTAATTCAAATCTAAAAGTTTTGCTGCACCAGAAAAGCCTAATTAGGAAGCAATTTTAACCAAGAGCACTAGGATTTTATAAAAGCAACACACCCTTATAAGCATTATCAGCATGAGCTTCTGGGGTCCTGGCCTGTACCCCTGAAAGTATTCCACCTAACCTCTAAAGTCTCAAAGTTAGCTTTATTCCCAAACAGACAAACAGAATCTAATACTTGGAACAATCTAAGGTTTAATTAAATTATTTACACAACTCAAACAAGCTACTCACCATCAGCATTAATTCACACCCCACTCTATAAATAACATTTCAACACAGAGATACATCCCATTAAAGCTTTGCCAAACCCGTTTCAGATTATTTCAATTCCAATTTTAATATATTTTCAAGTGGGCATTTGCCTAAGAAACAAACACACCCATTAGCACTGCATAAAATTGATGCAATTAAATGCCAAACTAACCTGCCCTGAGCTGTATCAATCTAAAAACGTGTGTGATGCTGCTTCGAGGTCTCGATCACAGGGTAATAGATGGACTCCACAAGCTCCAAGGAAAAAGTGGGATCAGACACAGGCTGCTCAGGTCAGCCCTGGTGCAGGTGAGAGGTTGTGCTCAGGGCTAAGCTGCTTGTCGTGGGCCATCCCTGGCGCGTCAGGGCAGCACCAGCCTTCACCTCACCCCCAGAGCTGCCCAGGAGCCAAGGACACCCAGTGCACGTGGGCAGAGCTCAGCTGGCCCAGGCAGCAACACCCAGGCCTGTCACCATCAATAATGAATAAACTCAAGTGTATTTGGCAACATACAAAGCCAAAATATTAAAAACTATTACCAGTGAAAAGCTGAGGTTTAATTAAGAGCTCTACCCAAATTTCGTTTTGAGACAAAATTTAAAAAAAATCAAGCTTTCTCCAGGCAAAAAAAATACTGTTTGGCATTCAATTGCTAATCTCAAAGATTGATTTCGATTTACAGCCTCAGACAAAAACACAGCTGCTTGAAGACTGTGTGAAACAGTAGTCAATGGTGCCAGTGTTCACTCAAACGGGAGAGCAGGAATAAAGCTTAGGAGCTCCTGTTTCACACCAAGACTAGGTCTGGAAGAGAAACTCCAGGAGAATATTGGGGAAAGTTTTGAGAATTCCCAATTGTAGCATTACCCCTAGACTTACTTTTAAAGACAGTAATCCCTAAGAGGCTTAGTTCAGTCAAACCTGACCTCCCTCTCCTTCCCAATCCATCTTCACAACCTGCATAAAAGCTTTCCTGTTCTGGCTCCTGCAAGGAATCCTCTCTCACTTTTTTGGGAGCACTTATTTCACGCTGCATTTCTCCTGCTCCTCCCCAGATTATTTAACTCTGCAGAGCAATCACTGACCTTGCACTGAGTGTGCTTAGGGGTCCTTTAAGATACCTCAGCCTGGTGAGCTTGATTTCTGCCACAGATTAGGAGCAATATCAAAACAGTATCACACAAATCTCAAGGATCTTCCACTTCAGCTGTATAAGAAAACCAGGTGGAAAATAATAACTTCCTCGGGGGGGGGGGGCGGGGGGGAGCGGGTGCAGGAATGT
>JAWWES010000021.1:17045393-17060335 GCA_035583135.1 Lophotriccus pileatus | reverse complement strand
CCCCCCCCCCCCCCCCCCCCCCCCCCCCCCCCCCCCCCCCCCCCCCCCCCCCCCCCCCCCCCCCCCCCCCCCCCGGCAGGAAGGTGTGGAAGGAATGAGGCTTTGTGGAATTCTTGGAGCAGGGCATACATGGGACAACAACTCTACCTTTGCTACCTTTCCACTTTCTGGTCAGTGTTAGCAAACTTCTCCTTTGGGGTGGAAAAACAAAACAGCAAACCCCAAACACACTGATGGATCTATTCCATTTTGCCATTCCCAGCTGTGACCCAATCTGACCATTTACCAGAGATGTACAATATATCAGTAAACATAATAAAATTACCACGATTTAATTGAGTGAACATACATCAACATAATCAAATGCTCTGCTTACACTTCACGACCAAAAATTTATGTTCTTCCATCCAGTATCTTCCATATTGAAGTTTAACAATCAACCAGTTAAAAAAGACAACTATTCACAAGGGTTGGTTTCCACCTTGTTTTTTGAATGCTACTTTCAACATACACAAGTTCTGTACTTCTGGAATTTTCAAATGTGAATGTCTTCTTGCAGATGTCACATCCATGAGACCAAGGATGAAATAAAACTAAACACTGCTTGAATAAACCTTAAGTCTGAGACAGCATTAGGTGGGATGGTATAAAATAATTGAAAGAAGCAGATACAATTGTAGCTCTGCACTGCTTCCTGTGTGACTGGAGAGAGGACACTGAAAGACCCAGACCTTTGCTTTTTTCTTGATTAAGTTAAAATTGTAAAATTCTACGATACAAAATACTTTGCAGATGATTTTTTTTAAGTATAAGACATTTGCAATATATTTTTCTATAAGAATGTTAAAGCTGTTGAATGAATGAGACTGTTAAGGCTGGTACAGTGTTTCCAACTCACCACTGAGCTGCTGCCACCAATTTCCACGTTCAGTCTGACATGCTGCAAGGAATCAAGTTTCCCTTTATCCAGTACCTGCCTCCCAACATTAGTTCTCTTTAAAAAGCCACTCGTTAGAGCAACATCCCAAATCCTGCTGATTGTCAGTCACTGGTGCTTCCAGTCACAACAGAACTGGAATCAGTTTCTAACTTAACCTCTATAATATGATTACAAGTCTAACACCCAGCTGCACTCCAGCAGAGTCTACACGGCTTGGAACAAATCATTTCATCAATGCCATCATCTTTACATCTTCAAGATACTAACTGCAGTTAGATTATAACATAAATTGCACTAAATAAATTAACCAAACAAATCTACACAATAAATTCTGTTTCCTACCACACAGGAATTAAAGTAAAAGCACTTCTATATTTCAATAACTCTGATCACTATAACTGACCAAGCAGCATCTTAACTATGCAGATAAAAGCTGCAACAGCACAATTCCAAGGAGGGGGGAAAAAGACCTCAAAGGATTAAAATGCCCAACCTGCAAGCTCTCCCCATGTTGACTGGTTTTTGCTGTGGTCTCCTTAACCGTGAAAAAATGAGTGCTAATGTTACCCTACTGGCTGTAATGAAATCTCCACTGCTGTTCCAGTCCAGCAATAGGAACGCTGTCCTGGAGGAATAAAAGGAGGATGAGTACGTGTTCCACAGCTGCTTGTCCTAGAAAAATGGGTAGAAATAGCACTGCTGATGCATCATCCTGCTGGCATCACCTGCACTGCAGGAACGATAGGAAAATGAAGTGTCAACTTGTGCTTTCAAGAAGCATTAACGCGGCTTTCATCTGCTCCCCAACAGCTTCAGATCTTCCAGGCAAATTAGTTTAAGCTGCAAATACTCCCACTTCAACTGCTTTTCCACAAACGAGTTAAAAATAAGCTTTTACAGTTGAATTATGCCTTGCCACCACTAAGGATCTTAAGCAGAAGGCCAAACAAGTCAGACAAGCTCCCATATAAACTGAACTGATGAAATAGTTGATTTATACCCTAAATTAGACAATCTTGCCCACCCAGCTCCTCCTACAAAGTGGACTTATTCTTAAAGCTCTGGGATAGGCTGGAGTAGAGGAAGAAAAGGAACCATTCAGCCAGAAGTGTGTTTTCTGGCAAGCAAAAAGGGGCACATGTGTATGACTGCACTTGGGTTTTATGAGCAGAGAAAACACTCTCATATTAGTCATCCCAGAAGCAAACCTGGCACTGCTTCCTCACCCTTTACTTCCCCCCCATTTTCTCAAGGTTTATCAAATTTTTTATGGGAAGTGTAGCAAAAGGCGGCCTTCCCTCAGGTTCTCCTTCCGTTTGAGCTGAAATCCGTTCAAGCCTTGGTACACAGATGATTACTTAATTGGATACAATAAGATTTTCCAAACTCCCAAATCTGAAGAAACTTACTGCTAAAAGGCTTTAAAAAAAGCACAGGGAAAAAAGCACCGTGAAACTGAAAAATAGGTTTCTTGCTTGGGCTTTGTTTAGGTTCTGAATTTGCAACCAACATCTCATAACCAGGAGCTGTGAACACCACTGGCCATCCATTTACAACTCCAGCAGAGCCTACAAAGTAGTATTTCAGGCAAATCACTTTGTGAAAAAATCCTAAGTTGATATATCCCTTTCATGAAAAAAAATAAAGTCCACTTTCTAAAATACAAATGTATGGAAATGAAACTCTACTTTAAGGTGGAGCAGTCACGTATTAAAAGCTTTTAACAGCTAAAAAAATGCAACAAATCATGAGCAAACTCTTAGTACACCTTCCAGTCCTTTATCATTAGCCTGCAGCTTAAAACTAGAACATTAACACACCTCCATAGTGCCTGGAGAAAGATCAGAGCTAGGTAAATGTAGGTCAACTAAGCCCATGAGTCAGTGCAACTCTGCCTGCCCACCACTTAAGTTATCAAAGGCTCAAAAATACAGTGCGTGACTGTACCATCCCTTTTTTTTCCCCCCAATCCAGGGTTTTCTTGATGTTAGAACAAAATTCTTCCAGCTGAAGAGTTACACATTTTCTGCACCTTTCACATGAATTAATCTGAGGAGGATTTATTCCATTATTAAAAGAAAAAGAGAATGATCATTCTCAAAAAGCCATTTTCTGATCGGAGGAAAAACCAGTTCTCTGGCAGTACAGAAGCACAGTTGTGGCTGTGGCATTACTGGAAGGGCAGGTTTCATGAACAAATGGCCCCTACAGCCTGATGTTATCTGAGGGCACAATGTGGATCAGAACAGTTTATCCTGAATATTGGAACTCACAGAAGCAGAGCAGGTTGTGCTCTTTTTCATCAATTATATAACATATTTCAAATCAGAGCAACAAAGTGAACAATAACCATACCAAAACCTGCCAAAACACGAGCCAATTCCTTACACCCAAACAAATTCTGTTTATGCACACTCATCGTTCTGTTACCAAAAATGAGGTGCCTGTTGGCATCCTTCCACTTCAAACAGCAGCTGCCACAGAGTGCATCCAGCCCAAGGAAGTTGGCTATAAAATGGTCATTATAGTCAGTAGGGGGGAGAAAGAGCAGAATAAAACCCAACCCATCATCTTACACAAACACCGCTGTATTTATGAGCGTGGTGTTCTGGAAAGACTCCTTATCTTCCAGTCTCCAAAGCAGGATGGCTACAGCAAAAAAACACTGCTGCTTCACAGTGAAGATTTTCCCCAACTGACACTTCTGTTCCAAAAAACAGCAAAGAAAAACCCAAACCAGGCACAATCTTACTTTGTAAATAATCACAGCACAAAGAGGGCAATGCTGGTGTAGCCCTTCTTTGTGATCATAAAGCAGTGGCCCAGCAAAGGGGCCACTTTTTATAAGCATCTTTTATACACATTTTATACACACCTTTTAATTTGCATCCTATGGATGAGCATCACATGTTCTTGCTAAGAAAATACCTTCCCCAGAACCCAAGGTGAGAACATGCACATCACACAAACCAGGCTGCAGTGAAGAGCAGGCATTTTGAGACCACAGCAGGATACCTGGAGAGTGTGCTGTCAGTGAGCAAAAGGGGAGATAACTCAATTGTCAGAGGTGATTACATCATCTCTCAGCTCTTTGGAGAGCAAAAGAGGGAATTTCTGACACCTTTACACCACCACTATGAGCCCACAGAACATCTGTCTGTGATGCAGAGTAGTAACATTTTCCAATCTGTTTTCTTGCAGTGTTAAATCAAAATACAAGCCAAACAAAAATACTTTCCTATTAAATTCTCCAAGCAGGCATTCCTTCCAAATACCAAAAGAAAAATAAATACTTCCAAAATAGTTGTGAATTCAAGAACAGTAGTTGATGAAACACCTATGGCCAAGGCTCTGTCTTCACAGCCTCGAAGAATTTGAGAACACCAGCTTCAGGCTGGGTGTTCATCACTGAGCAAACACATTTACTTCAAGCTCTGCAGGCTCCTCTTGCACTGAACTAGTTATTGAGTCTAATGTGCAAATTGTAAACTCTCCATATAATGAAGAACAAAAATAATTAAGACCTGAATTATTCTGATTTACTACAGCATGATAAGCTCTGAGGAGAGAGAAGTTGGAAGTTACTCAAGAACACAGCCAGTTTAACCACTATTTTATTACAGGTGGGGCAGGCAAAACAATCCCTTAGCAATTTTATCTAATACTTCCCAGCACAAAACCCTTGGTGTTAGTCTTTTATTTTTCTCTGCCAAACTAAAATCATTAGGGCTGCAGTGGTCAGTGCCAGATACCTACAGTGGGACAAACTTCTAAGAAAATGGCAGTAAAATCAGTTTGCAGCTGGAGAACACTGCTTTGGCCACATTAAATAGCACACTGCCTTTTAACACCTCACAGATATCCACCCAAGTTCCAGGCATGCTGCATAAATCCATGTTTTCCTGTGGTTGACAGAATCTTCATTTAGCAGATATTCCAGCAACTGAGATCCTGAAGATAAATGTTCAAGAAGCTTCTCTCAGTTCCTCCCAGTGGAAGGACAGCACACATATCTTTTCTCCCATGCACACAGTCTGGGTATCCAGGAGCCAGCACATTCCTATCCCAGCAAGCCAGGATGCTCTGGACTACTGGAACAAAGACAGGCTTTCCTGGAATGGCTTCCAGGCTGCAGAGGTGCCTGGCAGTGCCCTGGCAGAGCAAAGCCCTTCTTTTGTGCTTACAACACCTGAATTTACCTCACAGGCTACTTTTATCCTTCAAATCCACAGTTTAAAGAAGTAAAACTAATAGATCTAGACATGGATGAGGTTCTTAAAAAGAAAAAAAGAAGTAGAGCTCTAGGAACAAAAAGTGCAAGCACATGAGCTTTAAGAAATTAAACAGGTTTAAATATAGGCACAGTTTAAGTAGTTCAAAAATATTACAATTGGCTTGATGAGGCCAAAGATGAGAGACAGGAGTTAGATGAAGAGTTGACACAGGATCTGAAGTTACTGACAGAGATAGCAGAGGAGAAAAAAAAATGGAAAGAACTGGCCTGTGCCTGCCAGACCACCCTCCTCTCCAAAAGTTGAACCACCCCCAAAATTGTGGAATCAGGTAATCCTTCTACTGTTGTCAGAAATCTTTTTAATTCAGTTTCAGCAGTATGTATCTCACACTCCCTCACTTGTGAGCTGCTCCATGTGCCTGAACAGTGGACACCCTTTCCATTCAGATAAAAGAGCCAGCCTTGCAAATACAGTGTCCAACATTCAGGGTGATAACCCATTAAGATATAGAAATTACATTAAAAATAAATGAAGTTTCTAAAGTCAAGCAATCAAAAGCAAAGCTCGCAGAAATTCAGGCTGCTTGTACCTTCATTTGATTCGCACTAGTTTGTGCAAGTTCAATATTTTCTTTGTTTATTCCCACTACCCTCACCTTCCCAGAGGACTAATACCTCACATGATCAGTGCAGCCCCATCCCAGGGAATGATTCCACCCCGGGTAGTAAGGAAACTGCTGTTCCAGTTTGTCAAACAAGCTGAAAAACACACTGGAATAAAGTGGGAAATGAATGCACAGCCTCTGAATTACTGTGGCTAAACACTGTGGAAAATTAAAATCTACCCCTCAGAGCACCAGGCAGACGAGTCACCCACACAATGCTTTTCACAAGTAATTACTCAGGGCAGGATTTGAGACTACTAAGATTAGGTGAGGTAAAAATTAGCTATCTGGACTCCATCCTGCCAAGGAACACAGATTAGCACCTTCAGAAGGCAGCTGAGCCCACCTACCCAGCACTGATACACCTCTTTGGAAGGCCAAACTTCATATCAAACCCTAAATTTTGGCAGTGTTGAATGCCTGGAGTTACAGATGAATGAGATTTAACCTAGAAAGTTTACTATTCATCAAAATGTGGTGCAAAGTCCTGTCAAAACCTTGCTGGCCACCAACAGAGAATGAAAGAAGGCAATGCAAAAGGTAATGATACCCAGAGCCTCTCTGGGGTGACTGCCCTGGCAAGGCACTGCACATTTAACAGTGACAGTAAAACACTGCCTGGTCATTACAAACACACACAACCTGCTCCATTCACCAGGGCCACACAGGTTTTACTTGCCTTTTTGCTGGATTCACAATCTCACCTCTCCTCCTGTGCCAGTTCTGGCACATGCAGAATGACCAGTGAGATGATTCTACTCAATCTGAGAAAAAATGATCCAGATGGTTATCGGTGTAAAGCAAAAGGCTCAAATGGCCAGGAACAAGGAGAATGAGACTTTGCCCTTTGCCTGTTGTGACCTGCTGAAAATGGGCTATAATCTCATAGAGAAACAGCCAAAAATAAACCAGAGAACATGTGACAAACATAATGATTGGTGAATGACTCAAGGGGATCATAGAAATGAAACACAACTACCACCATATGATAAAGTCTCCCATATTTTAAGCTCTGTATCAGCTGAAGTTTGAGAGTAATAATTCTAGAGAGGTTGTGTCTGCTCTCTGAATTCAAACCCCTTTCAGCACTTTACCAGGTGACATACATGCATGTTGGATGTCCCCAGCAGACAGAACCTGAGGACACCATCCCACGTCCTGATTCCTGGGAAATTCTCAGCTATCCATCTCCTCTACCAGCCCCACGTGTAGCAAAACTGGCAGGTGGAAACCTGAGAGGATCTGGCAAAGCCCATGACAGCAACTTTGTATTTAGAAGGGGTGTGCAAGTTAAAATGAGAACTGGGACACCACACATACGCCACCGCCTCCCGAGATAGTTTGAGAGCTTAAGGATCTGCAACACAATTTAATGGAGATGCAAGATCCCTGCTAGAGCAAATGCACAGATTAATACACTGCTGCCACCACATCCAGATAGTAAGCATATTAAACACTCATATTTTTAAGTGACAGCATTAAAAACAGGGTATGAGTACAGCAGTAGCTTTGCTGTGTGATAACAGTGACAATTTTAAGACTTAGTTTTTTCAGGTAGCTCATTGCAAAAGACTGATAGTGCTGCTACTTCATGTCTTTCCTTGTACAAGATCTTCTGTTAGCATTCAGATTTGTTTTGCACATATGAATGAACAGAATGTAGAGCAATGAAGATATTTCCCAACACATTTACAGTCTCAAAGACTGAAATTCTCTTTGTGAGGGAGAAACAGGGACTGAACCAGAGTATTCTGACAAACTACTACTGATGAAGCCCACAAGGCTGTGAGATCAGAGTACAGACAGCTCAGGTACCTCCTCCATCCAGGCAGGAGCTGAGTCACCATTCCCTTGGCCTGCACATCCAGCCATGTACAAATGGCAATATGGACATAAGGCAAGGAGGCAAACCCAACCCCACAGTGGCTCTTCAGCTTCCTCAGAGCACAGACAGAGATGCAGGAGCAGCTGCTGCCTGCAGTGTCCCTGCTCACACCCCTCAGCCCTATGAGCCTGTCTGCAACTCCAGCACCTTTTCCATCCTCTGATCCATCCATGTTTTTTGGAGAACCTCACATAAATACCAACAAATTGCCATCTAATCTGCAACGCTGACAATTATGAAACCACACCCTCCAGTTTCAGCTCTCTGTGAACTTGCAATACTATTCACTTTCAAACAACGCCAATTTAGGCAGCTTTTGGAAGAACATGCTCCTCATGGGGCTGTACATTGCCTCCTTTGGTCCCAAATCTAATTAAAAAAATCTTGGAGATCATAAAGACATTCCATAAACGTGATGAGTTACTCAGGCAATTGTTCAAAACGGCTGTTTTGCAAATAAGACAGAAAATACCAACTGAACTACAAAAAACAAACTGAGTTCCATTTCAAGTTAGGGACGTTATCAAATATTGCTGCCTTCTCAGTAAAGACTGGATGTGTTGGGCACTCAAGACTTGGAGGTGACCAATGAGCACTTGTTCACTAATGATAAGCACTTCTGTTTTAAAGTTGTCATAAAATAAGTAAATTCAGAGCGCAAACACAAAAAACTTCATGTGGAACCCAAATGGCTAAAAACCACCTTAACATATAATATAGCTTGTCTTTTTCCTAGCACTAAGACTTTGGGCTATAAAAGTCTGTGAGGAATTCAGACCAACTATAAAGTCATATTACCATGACGATAATGCTCACAGCTCAGTCCCTCACAGAGCACTGCCGTGGGGAATGAGGGACCCCTCTGCGCACTGCAACTCCACCCATGTACCCACCACCACCAGCACAAAGCAAGGGGGAAAACAATGTGCACAACTGCCTTACTGCATAATTCCAGGGGTGAACACCGATGAGAACTCAGGGAAATCTCTATTTTGAGGATGCAATTACACTAAAGCTGAAAGCCATACTGGCCTTAATGTGACAGTCGTTACTGGTAAGTGTAATACATGTCCACTGCCTTTATGGTCCCCAATTTAGGACACTCCGAGCTGTGGCAAGACCTGGAACACACCACCCCAGCATCTGCTGTTTCCACTCACCTGGACTCACGGCAGGAGCGACCACCACAGTTCAGGGCTGTGCCTGAACTGTGGGGAAGATCAAAAGACTGAGAACACAAACCTGTTGTCATGAGCAAACTCCACAGCTTTATTTGTTCTGCTCTAAAAGCTGACTGCTGCTCCTTCACACTCTTATGATTCTGCTGCACTTACATTTTCTGTTGCTTGTAATGCCAGGATGATAATTTCACGTATCTCATTCCTGCTTGCTCTGAAAGCACACACAGCATAAACCCTTTTTTTGGTTCTCCTAAGTTCTATTGGGGAGTTCTCACTATCTGTGAGATTCATGCAAGCCTAAACTTCTTGCTAAGGTCTATGGTCTGTGGTCACAGCCTTTAGCTGAGAAAAAAAGTGAGTATTGGGAATTGGCTAAATAAGTTGTCTTTGACTTCTTTCCAACTTTGTATCCATTAACCACGCTGCTCCACAGACATTTTCAAACAGTGGCAACTTTGGGTTTGTATCCCAAAGGCAGCAGACGAACAGAAAGTGAGGTTTTCCAGTCTCTAGGGATACTAAAGTGCTATTCCCTACTTTCTTGGGTAACAGCTATTATTAGAGCCATATGATTTAATGGATAGACTGAAGGAGACTGGAACTTAGAAGAACTCGATTCTTTTTGCAGTTCAGCTGTTACTTGTGCTGACAATGACTCTTTCTCTCTCTGCTTGATTTCCCTCTCCTTTTATCACACTTACTCATATTTAAAATGACAAGGCCATCCCATACTACGTACCAGGATAGCCTCATTTTGAACCAAAGAGCCTCCTAAGTAATACGGCCCAAAATCATTCTTGGAACTCAATTAATTTAATTGCCTGTTCTTCCCCTTACACAAAGAAACTGAACATTTTCCTTGTCCCTCCCCATCCATCTTAATGCCCGCACCAAGAATCAAAGGGATTATCAGTATCTTGCCTATTGTAACACATTGCTACACCACCTACAAAGGCATCCCTCTCCAACAAGACAAAATATTTTCACACCAAAAGCCTTCACTTCTTTGCATGAATGATACATGACTTCTGTATTTTAAGTTACAGTGGCAAATCCACTGCCAGCCTGCAACATTCATGGGGGAAAATCAGGCAGGAAAGCTGTGAATCACTACAGCAGGCTCTAAATGGTATGAAAAACATGCCCACTGCACTGAGGGAATAGCTCTGCTATTTCTGCTGCTGCACTCAGTGTAGTTCAAACAAAACAAGAAGTCTTTCATACACAGAAATCTTTGAAGAAAACCTACTTTCTTACATGTTTTTTAAATGCATCTTTTCACACAACCTTAAGAGACGTATTCTTCTCTACAGTTTCTTACAGATACTGCATTTTTTCTCTTCCACCTCAAAGCTAAACCTCAATTGGGGTATTTGCTTTTTTAACAAAGTAACAAACGACAGATCCCTGAAGTGATTTTCCAGTTTGTGTTAACATCACCCTCAATGAAACTGATTTAGATCCCTTTCTTTTCTACTACAATTCCAATGCAAACAACATTCAATGCTTCTTTTAAAGCTTCCATACATGATATGAATTCACACACAACACTGCAAGAAGCAAAATTCCCCAAAGCACTCCTGAACATTTTTTTTTTCCTACAGCACTACCATTTGTGACTACCACAGAATATCAACGAGGCCTTTCTTAATTTTAAGCTCACATGCTTTTCAAAAGGTGTATGATTTAAATAAGTCTTACACAAACACTTTCTTAGGGCTACTGTGATTTCAGCTACCTCCTGCCTGACTGCAGGTGAAGAAAAACAGACCGTGTAGCACACACCAAAGATCAATAAATCATATGCTGTCAAACAAGGAAGAAAAGTTCTTACACATATTTTAAATATCAAGAACATCTGCAAATAAATGAGGTATTAGAGAGTCAAATACAAAATGAAACGGCTAATGCACATCAAAGTTTTACTCTATTAAAACATTAATGAATATATTAACATGAGTACTAACCTAACAGAATCCTTTAAAGTGTTTTAAAAATAACCAACACGGCCCCATTATTTAGAATACTTAAAACAGTCTCCAAAGCGTATGCTAAAATTTCATAAAGTAAAAATAGGGTTCAGAACCCCAATTTTCAGACATCAGACTATTCCATGATGGAATGTCCATACACACACACATGTACACACACACACTTTTTTCCACCATGAAGCATAACCCTTTGTTCCCTAATCCCCAGTTGTATGTTTAATGATCACACATAAAACACTTCCATCAAACAGAAAAACCGCAGTTCCAGCATGTTTAAGTCTTTGGAAATGAACATCTACATTGCTGAAATGGCATTAGAGTGACAAATGACTATAATCCAATGGCCCAAGGCCAGCAACTTCTATTATAACAGATTTGGCTGTTTTGTACGACACAGCATGTTGTGCGTCGACCACTAAACAGAAATGAGACTGCTCAGTTTACCTATAAACAAAACCCCACTTAACTTTACAAGTGTGTTAGCAGCTACACGGATGGAAAAAGCAGTGTGTCTAAGCAACTGCCTCCAAAACCTGGATTTATTAATAGGTAGATGGCTGGATCCATTCTAAAATGTCTCCAGATCAGTGCCATAGTCTAGAATGCACAGAATAAATAGCAGTGATTCACAAAACCTGTGGGTTTTAGTCTATTTGCATGCTTCCATATAGTTCCAAATTTAAGTTCTATGTCAGTTTTCCCAGACTTCCTTTTTTTAAGTCAAGCAACCCACATTCACCCACTTTACTCTGCGTGGCTTCACCATTCACATTTTAGAAAGGCAAATGATACCTCCTGGCTACCGAAACTCTCAGCTTCAGCTGCAGCCTGAATTCCCAAGATCACGGAATCCCTGAATAACTACTCGCTCCACGGGCAACAGGATGAACCCAGACCGTTCTGAGCAGTGAGATCAGGGCTCAAAAAATAAGAAGGGGAGATAAATCCAGCTTCTTCAGCCCTTTAAAACACAGGACAGCAACTGAGCAGCAGCTGCAACAAGAGGATGCACTCGAACACCTCTCCCCAAATCCACCCACCGCAGCCCTTTCCCAGAGCCACCTTTCATTCTGTGTTCAGGGTGCCCCCCGTATTTTCACCAACCTGACAGAATCCACACTCCCCTCTCCCCAAATGCTTCCTTCTGTCTGTAAGGACACTCCCAACATTACCCACATGTGCCCAAGAACCTCATCCAGCTGCAGAAGAACCAATTTTTAACACTATTTTAGAGACATCGATTTCCTAATCACCACAAACATCAGGCAATGCACTGCAAACGCAGCACAGCACAAATGCCTGCAGAATGTTGCCTTTTTTTCTTCTCCTAGAAACAGCCTTGGCTTCAGGGAACATCAAACTACACCCTGCCAGGAAGCAACCCTCCAAGCCGGCCATAAAAGAGGCCGTTTGCAGTGCAGTGTTTCAGGGAGTCGGGTTGCATGCCATGTTCCGAGTTCCAGTTCTTCTGGTTGCCAGGCCAGACACATCCTGGGTGAGGATGAGCAGCTCAGGAGCTTGTTCAGCTTTTTTTTTTTCCCTGAGCTCAAACCCGCCTGGTTTTCGCTCCAGCCGGGTTTGGGGGCAATGCGGTACCTTTAAAATGGCACCGAGTTCATTTGACACCGCGGCGATGGGGAAAGAACAAAACAAGCATAAATGATTCATTCTGCCATGGTATCCTTTCTTCTGCTCAACTTGTTTTCACAGGAATTCACAAATGATGCGTCTGTATTAATTCTTTCTATGAAAAACAATAGAAAAAGGGGCTAAACCAACAGTTTACACAGTTCTGACATTTTTACTCTTTCCAAACAGGGAAATAGTTTTTAAGCCGCCTTTTTTTTTTTTTTAAGAGATTTTTAGACGCCCTTGATGACAAATGGTTTTAAGTAGATCAGCTTAACATCTCCAGTGTCATGTAGTGATACAGCAGGTTTACTTCTAGCTCACCTTAAAAAAAGGACAGATTTTGAATTTAGTCAACACACCCAGTAGCCTGACAGCAACACTTAAATATCTCATTAAACGATTATGAAATAATGACATGGAACACAGAGCTACAAACGACCAGCAATACCTAAACCATGTCATCCTTCACTCCTGTGCTTGCTGACGAGCTGACCATCCAAAATTAATGCCCCTTTGGAAATATTTGATATGAGCATTTCATGAATCGTTTGTCACAACGTGCAAACTGACCGAGGACATGTTTTGCCCACTCTTACGTGATCCATCCCTCGGCAGAAATCTGACTGTGCATTCTAGCTGTAAGAGCAGCACCATTTTCTTGAAGGCCTTTTCCTCTGCGTGTGACAAAAAATATCTCAGTTATTGTACACCCAAATTACAGCGACGTGGAAAAATGACACATTTTAGCCCATAACTCTGCATGAGCACAACAACTCAATAACAGTATTTATCTTGTGCTCAGAACAGACAACTTTTAGCAAAACTCTTATTCTTTTTCTACTGATCTGCAACAACACCCTTCTAAAATAAAAAGGGAAAATCCTACACGTGAAACTGCATCCCTGAACTTCTCTTCAGGCTTTTCATCCAAGAGTCCAAACGTTGTTACCTTAATTCAGCATTATAGCATCATATTGTTTTAGAATTATTCACACAAATCCCAGCCAGCACCTAAATAAACTGTTTAAATTTGGAAACAAACAAACAAACAAAAAAAACCCAAACCCACCACAAAACTAGGCTGCTTAATGACAGGAACAAAGCACCAGCTAAAAGATATCTTACAGATATGCTTCCAACTTTTATATAAATCTACACAGCAATCCTCAGGAGACCCAAATATCTGCATTAACCTATGGAGGGAGTTGATTTAAAATAGCAGTTTTCAAGTTACTACTAAAGATGAATTTACAGTCTAGTTTTAATTTCAGATCTGCAGCACTTCACTATCAACTAAATTATCAGCTTCATGTTTTTTTGTTTCAAGGTCCACCAAACATAACTAAGTACAGACAGAAAAATGTCCTTAGTTCTTCTAAATCAAGAAGAAAGCTGCAATGTAAAAGCCAAAGCTATCAAACAGACCACATGCACTGGTGAGGGGAGGGGAAAGCAAGGTGTGAAATAACCCCTGAGTTGGGCATTGATTCATTTTGGTAAACCTGACTGTAATTATCAGTCCTCAGGTCAGTTAAAAAAAGTCCAAAAACTAAGTGAGTTTCTTCTACTTGAAGAGTAAAAGAAAGAAAACTTGAAGGATGCCAAATTTTCAAACAATTTTAAATTTTAAACAAACGAACTCCAGAAATTTGAAACGACCCTCAAAACAGCTACATAAACAAAATCACTCCCCTCTTGCTCTCAAATATAAACAAATGAAGCTGCACAAGAAATGTTATTATAGTTTTCACCCATTTACAAACTCTTTTTTATGGAAGAATCCCTATCAGTGCCACCAGTGCACAACTTCATTTGATGTGCAGATTAACTGCCTTCAGAAAAAAATGCAGAATTCAGAATAAAGCACCACCTTCTTCGAAATAACTTACATTTTATGAACTATATTTTCTGTTACGAAAGACATGGATTCTTAAAAAAAATTATCTTTAATGGCACCAAAGTTTTCTAAACTTTATTATTTGCCAAATGCAAAGTTGGACGAAGTCTTGCAAATAAACACCTCAGCGCTCCACACGCTTTTCCTGACAATTCTGCTTTAAGCCTTTTTGAGACGAAAAACCTTAGAGGGAAAAAGAAAGAGCGAAGTGAACCCATTCAATCATTTGCCCTAAGCACACACTGGATTAGCCCGGGAACCGAGCTGTAAACTTCCAGCGAGAAAACCACCACGGCTGCAGTTTTTTTCTCCCCCACTCCGTGCACAAACCTCCCGTCCGGTTCAGCCAGTGGGATCCATGGAATCCGCACACGCATCCCCGTGCACGGCGATCTTGCAACACTCAGCCCTTTGCACCCCGATGCGCCGGGGTTTAGCGAGTGTTTGGGCGGGGGGGAGGGGGGAGGATTACTTTACAAATCTCCTTATTCCCTTCTCGTTATAGAATCGCTTCTGC